>OZ030026.1:40836420-40886420 GCA_964023405.1 Apodemus agrarius | reverse complement strand
GTGACCAGGGTTAAGTCACTTTACTTCTTTTCTTTGTGTTACACATGGTAGAAGAATATGAAGATGCCCCATTCCTCTGAACTCTATCAAGCAAGTTGATGTAAATGTACTTTTAGCTTTCTATAAGCCCACATGTGCTGTTGCATATGTAAGCAGCAGATGCAATGGTCATGGACTTTTGGTATTGCTGCTGATCTATTTTTTCTTTTGTGTATTGTTCTTATATATCTCTATTGTTATTTTAAATATTACTATTATATGTAACAAATACTATTTGAAGACATTTAAAAAAAAGTTCCCCTCCATATGCAATGAGGAATTGATGTTCCTTTTAGAACTCTTATAAAAGTCCTTGTGTTTATCTCAGGTTGTGTCTTCTTTGTCTTCTATTTATTTTTCTGGTTTTTTTTTTTCTACTAGATTATACAAACCTTGAGAGTGAACTTATTCTTAAGAGTTTTTGACTCAAAGTCTACAAAAGCATTTTTACTCTAAAAGGACCTCAATAAATTTTGTTTCATTAACAATGCCTACATACAAAAGTGAAACTGCCTCTGTATTAAAATAGGGGCTCTTATTAGGTGCATCTAGTGCTATACTAAGGTGACATTTTCTCTGGCAATGCAGTAGGCAGAGTGGTTTTCCATACACGTTCTTCCCTTAATATTGCCACCTCTGTGTTGTATAACATGGTGAAAGGGACTTTGCTGAATAAAGATCTGAAAAAGGGAGATGAGCCCACATTATATGAGTGATTCTGATGTAGGCACATAGACCATCAAGAAACAGGTGTCTCAGGCTGGACGCAGAAGACGTCGACACAGTTTAGAGTAAAGGATGTACTTGATTGCTCTCTATCACCTAAGATATGGAGGGCTACACTTCAGGAATGAATAGGGCGCTAAGAGAGGTTCCTTTCTGACTGTCCTGAAGAAAGTGGAAGCCTCAGTCCTACAATTACCAGGAGAAGAATCTATTAAGCATGTGAATAAACCCAGAAGCATCTTCACAGAGTCTGTAGACAAGAGACTATGTTGGTTGGTGTCTTTATTTCAATCTTAGGACGCCCATAGATGAAGGACCTGGTTTAGTCAACTTGAACAGTGAGATAATGAATTTGCATCGCCAGGAACATTATATTTGCAGCCATCAAAATTTGTGGTGTCAGAGATACTAAAATTGTAGCGACAAACACATGGATTAATTTTCTAGCTTCAAAAGATTAGAATTTTGGAATCCTGTCAGAAAGATGTAAAAGAATAGATCTATAACAGCATGTGAGAATCCCTAGAGAGGAAGCCCTGGAGGAGTCCCCCAGGCTGGATTCCCTGGAACAATATCCCAACAGTGGAGAGATCACAGTACTGCTGAAGCTGTTGTCCCAGCTAAGACAGAGGGACCAGTCTCCCGGTCCCCAGGAGTCTTCATGATTTGAAGCAGGTTGCAAGTTAGATTTGTCTAGGGTGGGGGATGGCAGTGCACTCAGAGAACTAGTTTGGAATTTTTTTTTTTTTAAATCTCGGAACTCTTACATTTCCCTGTTAATTCCTGACTCCTCTGGAAATGTCCTGTCTTTTCCTGAGTCCTACTGAGTCAGTTCTTTAGGCTCGGTTCTTTCTAGCTTGGAAGTTCTGGGAGTGTCCCTTTATCTCTGGCATTCTGAACGTGTAGGAAGGCATGCTTCAGAACTGTTTTTGTTTTTCATTGTGCTGCTTCCCAAAAGGGTCCTTTGCTTTACATTTTTCAACTCTGAGTATTTTCCATTTATTATATTATTATTATTATTATTATTATTATTATTATTATTGTCTTTGATAATTTCATCTTATCCCTCTTTTCTGTTTTTAATTTGGGACATCCCTATCAATAAGATATTGAATTCTTACATTAATTACTTAATTTTCTCTCTTAGCTATTTTGCTTTTTAATTTCTTCCAGACTAACTTCTGATCTTTCTATTCAACTTTCCAAGTTTCTGGTGTCATTTGGAAAAGAAAAAAACTTTTTTACTACATGGGCTTCTTCACTGTAAGTAGCAATGTGTGCTTGCTCCTTGGATACACTGTCTTCTGTTTCTCTAAGGATGTTTGAGCTTGCTTTTTCTTTTTTCCATATTCATTTATTCTATTTTTCTTAAACTTCCATCTTCTCCCTTTGCTTTCAACCCTCTTAGGCATGTTACAGACATGTTATAGACATGTTACAGACATGTTATAGACATGTTGCAGACATGTTACAGACTTTCTACCAATATGTTGTCCTCTTGGCTGTCTGTTCCTATTTAATTATAAGGTTCTGAAAAATTTGTGTGACGGCTCTGGGTACCTGGTGCTTCTGGCTAACGGGTGTCTCCAATAGGCAGATCCTTTTCTGCTTGGCTTCTTAATGTCTGTAAAAATAAATGCTTGGATGTACTGCTTTGGAGCTGTGTATCTAAAATGTCTGCTTTCTGGAAATCATTTTCAGGGCATGGTGGTACCCTGCACAGTAGTTAAAAGTCAGAATGGCTTGTGTTAAAGCTGTGCTCTGTCTCTTGTGAGATACTGTGTCCCTTCATCTGTAGAGTGAGCATTCAGCAGGACCTATCCTATAGGACTGTTCTTAGAATTTAATAAAGTAACACATAATGCTTAAAGTGTGACACAGCATCCAACACATAACCTATTTTTAATCATCATCATCATCATCATCATCATCATCATCATCATCAATTCAGTGATTTCCCCAGCAGGGCCTTAGTCCTCCATCATTGTCCCAGTATGGAGTTCCTCTGGTTTGGTGTGTCTACTGAAGAAGTTGCCAACCTTCTGCAGATTGGAGGGTGAACAGTCTCCAGGCTGAGCCGAGTGGGGAAGAGCACCTAGGCATCTCTCAGCTCACCATCCTGATTTTTGTCAACCTTCTGGGGCTTCACCCATATCTCTTACTCCTTCAGAATACAGTGGTTTCAGAGATTGCCCAGCCTTTCTGGATTTAGAGGCAAGGCAGGTGTTCTTCCCAATGGATTTCTCTGTATCTTCTCTGTATCTGCACCCCTATCCATATCTGCATCCACATCCATATCTGTATCAAAGTCCCAGTAGATACTTTGTTTCTGGGTTTCTTTGGGAATGGCCACTGCTCTTCTGCCTTCTGTGGTCTTTCATCTCTTCTTCCCTTCTGTTTCATTTTGAAGATTTGTATCTTTCTTATTCCTTTACTAGGTTACTATTCCTATTTGTTACTATCACTATTTGAGGAGGGAAGGAATTAACTCATGTATACAACTGTCCACGTTAACTACAAGGGCACTGACCCCATTTCTTGTACATGAAATGAGGGGTTACAGCAAATAATCTCAGGCATTTTTCTCTTCAGAAAGTCTTTACTCCTGTCTGTAGTTTAGATTTAATGTAATTCCCAGCTGATCACAGTCCCGGTTCTCTAACACTTATCTCACTCTCAGAATAGTAGTGATTATTTTTGCTTTTGTTGTTTCGAATCTTTTCAAGCGAGAGACCCGCAGCGTAGCAAATTATATCTTGTGTACAAATTAGAGTAAACTCAGAAACACAGGTGACTTTTGTTCGTCTCTGCATCACAAAGACCTTTTCAATGCACCTGATGGATTGTAAAAGGAACTCCACGAGCAGATGTGAGCTACTGGGACGCGGCTGATGGTAATTTGGGTACCACAAGACGGATCACGCTGTGTTCTTTGTCAGATGAAAAGAAGCCTTTCAACGTTTGCTCTTTCTGGATTTTTTTTTTTTCAAAAGGAAGATGATAGCAATATTGAAATTAGAAAGAAGTTTTGTTGTGGCGAATCCAATAAGAATGGTCTCAGTCAATAAAAGACGCGTTGGTTAAGGTGTTTCTCACGGTTTGACCTTAAATGTTCCCCAAAGGCACTTACACTAGATGGGTGGTGGCCGCACTGGGTGCTACTGGCATAGAGTAGGCCTTTTAAAAGGTAGGACTTGATGGAAGGTAGCTGCAGGTGTGCACTTGAAGTGGATTTTGAGACTCCATCCCTTTTCCCTCTTTTGTTTGGTTCAAGATGCCATGAAGATGCTGCTAGGCACCTCTGCCTTCATTCTCCACCCTGTCTTTGGTCCAAACCAATGGGACCTGAGGACCTTGGATGGGAATCTCTAAAGCCATGAACCCAGTGGAACTTTCCTCCCTCAAAGTTGTGTATTTCCAGTGTTCTCCTCAGTGAGAGTAATTGAGGCTGGGGGCTAGAAGTTGGGGGCCGGAGTCTGTCTGTCACTTCTCTCCAGGGGCCTTTGATGCATTTAGGTAGAGGACACGGAGAAGGGACGTACTGTTTCTCTCTGGGGAGCGATAACACGGCTTAACATTTTATATGTTCACTCCCAGGGTCTGACGCTGTCACGATTACTGCTGTTAAATGAATAACTCATGTGTGTTCTCTTTTGGCAAGTGTCCATGAAATAATGATCGCAGAAGAGGGCAGGCTAAATTTACAATATTGAAAATAAAAATATCTGACACTCCCAGACTTTGATGATGTCCACTGCATGTGGTATTGTCTCAAGGACATGGGGAGGGACACTAGATTCCTTTGAAAAGTTGTCATCAGGGAAATGCAAAGCAAAACAACCCTGAGATTTCACTTCACACCAGTCAGAATGGCTAAGATCAAAAACTCAGGAGACAGCAGATGCTGGAGAGGATGTGGAGAAAGAGGAACACTCCTCCACTGCTGGTGGGATTGCAAGCTGGTACAACCACTCTGGAAATCAGTCTGGCCGTTCCTCAGAAAACTGGGCATGATACTACCGGAGGACCCCGTTATACCACTCCTGGGCATCTACCCAGAGGATTCTCCAGAATGTAATAAGGACACATGCTCCACTATGTTCATAGCAGCCCTATTTATAATAGCCAGAAGCTGGAAAGAACCCAGATGTCCCTCAATGGAGGAATGGATACAGAAAATGTGGTATATTTATACTACGAGGAGTCCTAAAATAATCAATGGACCTTATTAAAAGTTAAGAGAAAGCAATGAACTGAATTGACAACTTTAGGATAAATGGTGGCTTACTCTTAAAAACATTTCTTTGAATTTGTGTTTTTGCCAATTTCATATGTGCATATAGTGCTTTCTGAATATTGCCACCCAACCCAATCATACCTCCTGCCAATCACTATCTCTTGTCACTCCCCCCAAGTTCCTGTCCCCACATTTACATTCCTTTGATAAACATCACTTTCATTTGGAATTAGTTCTCTATTTAAGGATATGTAGCCTGTTTGGAATGGCTATTTTTAAAACGTGGCCATAATCATGGCCGAATATCTTTGGTTAAGTACTTCTAAGGCTCTCCTTCCGGAACCATAATTTTGCTCAGGCAAGGAATAGCCATTATGTTGAGGGACCTTGGGCTCCCAGCTTTACGAGCTGACTTCTGAGTAGCCATAAGCAACCATGATCTTAAGCCAGCACTTGATCATAAACAATCACTTCTTATGCCAGCAATGGACTTGGAGCAGAGCGTGAAATGTGGATTGGATTGGCCAAATAGGAGGGAAAGGCTTGGGGTTGCTTTGGGGGAGCTTAATTTTGTTCTGGAAGGAGCATCCGGCAAGAGGCTTTGCTGTATGTGGCTCTGACCGTAACTGGCACAGCTTCAGCCATTTTCTATCCAGAAGAGGACATTCTTGAGTCTTGATGAAGATGTCAGAGAGGATGAAGTGGACCTGGGACTCAGAAAGTCTCTAAGCTGCTGAATTGCTTAACCTTGGGGATGGCCCCATCCTGGGATTTGTATTCTAAGGGACAGCAAATTTCTTCTTTGTGTCATCATTTTGAGTTAGCTTTTCAGATCTTTATAGCTAGAATGATCCGAACCTTAGCTTTTTGATTTTTATTTTTAGTCAATGAAGCATTTCTTTATGTTAATATATATTTAATAATATATATATTTAAAACCCTTGGCTTTTAAACTCTTTGAAAAATATCATTTATTATTCCTACCTGTGGTCACCCTATCATATACTATAGCACACCAGAACCTCACACTTCTATGTAACTATACCTTAGTACTTATGGTGGTTTGAATAGGAACGGCCCCTATAGAAGCATGTGTTTGAATGTTGGCCCTTAGGGAATGGCACATTTAGGAGGCATGTCCTTGCTGGAGTGGGTGTGGCCTTGCTGGAGTAGGTGTGGCCTTGATGGAGTAGGTGTGGCTTTATTAGAGAAAGTGTGCCACTGTGGGGGGTGGGCTCAGCAGATCCACAAGGTGTACCCAGTGTGGCACACAGCCTTTTGTTGCTGCCTGCAGATCAAGATGTAGAACTCTCAGCTCCATCTCCAGCACCATGTCTGCCTGCACGCTGCCATGCTTCTCGCCATGATGATAATGAACTAAACCTCTGAAACTGTAAGCCAGCAGCAATTAAGTGTTTTTCTTTGTAAGAGTTGTCACGGTCATGGTGTCTCTTCACAGCCATAGAACCCTAACTAAGATAGTACCTATCGGTTAAACGTTTCCTCCGCTCTCCCAAGCAACCACCACTCAACTGTCAATCTCTCTAAGATGAGCTTGCCATAACTTCTCCACACAAGTGGAGGCAAGTGGTACTTGTCTATTCTAAATACTTTGACTTTTTATGAAAAGATTTTTCTCTTGAACTTTCTTTAAACATAAGGAAAGTTTGATATGAAAAATGAAATAAGATCAAAGAACTATAGGGTATTGGGGGGGGCAGGAAGAAACCCATGGTGATTGGGCACAGGATGGGGGTCTCTACAGAAGATGATTGAAGTACTAGGAAGTAGATATTCAGCTGGCCAACCTGCCCCTGACCCACTGGGAATGGTATTGTATATTGATATATCTTACTTTAGGGAGAGGTCTGTGAAATGGGAACCTGACAGGTCCTCGGCCTCAGACCCCAGGGGGTGGAAGGCAAGACTGTATTTGGTGTCTGCTTGATTTCTGCATCCTTTGGTGATTCATTTATATATTTCTGAATCCTTTGGTTATTCATTTATCTATGATGCTGCTGTTTATGGCAAAGTCAGTACCTGTCATGTGATTAGTGGGATGAAGACACAGTATACTGAGATGAGTCCTTGCTGCAGGCTTCATACTGGCTGTCTGGGTGTTACTCCCAAGTTCAAGATGAGTAGTCCTGCCCTACATATCAGACTCGGGGCCACAGGAGGGAACTGGACTCAACCTCTTGGACTTGGGGTACATTTAGTACTCTTGCCTGCGGGGTATGAAGATCAGGGTGTTGAGAATATCATTCTGTCTCTTTCAACAGTACCAGTAGAAAGTGGGGGTTGCCATGGTCACCACCAGTGAACAGTACCTCTCACGTACTGTTTTTTCCCCCTTCTGTTAATAAATTGTCTTTGTGAAAACAAAAATGCAAATATTAAAGAATTGTAGAACACCAGCCTGAAAGGGATTTTAAATTATTCAAAAACCACTTATTTGCTGAGAAAGTCAGCATTGTACTCAAGATTCTAGATGTAGCAGAAAACAAAAGAGCTTGTCCCTGCTCATTTTGAACTTAAGAGTCTAGTGGAGTATAGAGAATATTTGGTTCCGTCTTATTATTATACAGGCAGGGATGACTTTTAGATCTTTCCATGTTGGCATAAATTTTTTTTTCCTGTGTCAATAAGAAAGGAAGGCTCTTGTTTGAAGAGTGACTGCATGTGAAATTATTTTTGCTGTTAAGCTGCAGCTTGCTTCTTTTCCTGTTGAGGACCTGAAGGTTTTTGGCTACTCAGAGAGCTGAATTTCTGTGCATGACAGGAAGAGAAGCATTTGAAATTGCAATGGGCTTTCCACACCCATTGACGTGGGTCAACTCAGATCCAACTGACAGTGAACAGAAAATATCTGGAAAAGTTTCCTCTGCAATCAAACATGCCATACTTATTTTTTGACCATTACTTCTTAAACGATATTAAACTACAGGGCACTAATATTGCATTAGCTATGTAGACTATGCAGATGGAGGTGTTTTAAATTATGTGGGGGGGGATGTGCATAAGTTAGATGAAAAGCCTATATTATTTTGTATAAGGAACTTGTGCTTGGTAGATTCTGCTGTCTGGAGATGCTGGAGTTTAAGAACCAGTCTCATGTGGATACTGAGGGACTGATCATACGCACGTCTATGAAAAAACAAGTTGTCCAGATACTGGTGTGAGCCGGAAGTAGGGGGGAAGAGTGAGGGATTCCCCTGTGTGACAGTGGCCAAGGGACTTTCAAGAGGAGATGTGATGAAGCTTTTGCTGTCTTATGCAGGAATGTAACTTCTTGCATTGCAGTGACCTAGAAAACTTCAGCAAAAGTTTTGCAGCACATCACAGGCTTGCTCCCTTGACACCTGAGTGGGGAATCTGAGGAGATAAAGGGGTGACCTCAAGGCATGAACTGAGAGAGCAGAGAACAGAGTCGGAGGCAGAAGCAGGAAGCAAGAGAGGAGTCAGCAGAGCTCAGAAGATGGCGTCCATGCTCCCATCTTCCTCTCGGGAATTTTTTCAGGGATCTTGGGGAGGACTCTGGACTTATTGCTGGATGTGGAACGGGATTTGGCCTCTGCAACGGTCACTTTGCCATTTTAAGGTGGCTATAGGGCTCATCAGAGTAAGAGTTATTCCATTGTTTGGATATTGGGGCCATTCATGTTTTCTTGATAAAGTTCTTACGGGGAGCTACTTAGAAATAAAAATTCAGTTAATATTTATTAAGCAAGTCCTTTGGACAGGGGGGAGACTAATAACTATTTGTATTATTTTTCTGCTTGTCAAAGAGAAGCATCTTATACTTCTGCTCTCCACTGTCTCTCCCAGGAGATTTTTTTTTTTTTTTTTTTTTTTTTTTTTTTTTTTTTTTATCAACGAGGAACTGACTTTGGGATAGGGAGACAAGAAGCTGGAATTGGCCATCTAGGACTAGACTTAAAATATCAGGGGGCCATAGGCAGGGGATAAAAAATAGGTGCACACACAGTAGGGAAGGGAGACAGACCAAATCTTTCAAGTTGAGCTTGAAAGCATTTGGAAGCTTGAGGAGAGGGAAGTGAACCTTCCAGGGAGAATGTGACGCATACGAATTTTCACATGCATACACAAATAAGATATTTACGTAGATTAAAAAGTGGCAGGAAAAGCCATTTTTATAAGCCAGTTTTGTTGGGTTTTATGAATGAGAGCTCTCTGGATGCTTTTCAGATGATCTTAGTAAGAATATAAGTCGCTTCATGGTAATTGTCTTAGTTTGGGTTTTACTGCTGTGAACAGACACTATGATCAAGGCAACTTTTATAAAGGACAATATTTAACTGGGGCTGGCTTACAGGTTCAGAGTTTGCCTATTATCATCAAGGCAGGAAGCACTGCACTATTCATGCAGGCGTGGCCCTGGAGGAGCTGAGAATTCTGCATCTTCATTCAAAGGAAGCCAGGAGCAGACTGTTTGTAGGCAGCTAGGAGAGAGATCTCAAAGCTTAACCACCCCTACAGTGACACGCTTCCTCCAATAAGGCCACACCTACTCCAACAAGGCCACACCTCCTAAGAGTGCCAAGCATATTCAAACAACCACAGTAATCTTTGGTTGCGTCTCTCTGAATAAGATCCCAGACATGGGTTGCCTTCTGGGTGAGAGATGGTCAGCTTGGCTTTACATAGGTGGCAGCCTGAGTCTTAAACTTTGGTATTCAAGTGGCCTTAAAGGGACACTTAAGAGGGGTGGCAAGTATCTGTCCCCCTGAACTGTCACACCAGTGATCTAAGACTATATACCAGCTGGTCCGAGAGCGTCGCACTGTGGAGCTAATGATGGATGGAATGAGTGAAGTAAAGAATATCCCTAGATTTGCTCTTCTCTTCAGCAGGGCTGAAGGACGGACTAGAGAGCACAACGGGAGAGAGGACATTTGAAAATTATGAAGGGGGTGGGTGGGTGGGTTTCCTGAGGGAAGCTGGGGCAGGGTTCTGGACTTCTGCAAGTGCCGAGTAGCTCAGCTCTGAGCCGCTGTGTTCTTTGATGTTCCAGAAGGAACTGCACCATGGTCATGAGTGAGACTGTCTTAGGACCAAGTAAACAAACACATTCAGCTGTACGCCCATGCACAAGACCTCAGCTGGGACGGTCAACTGCTTACAGTCCCCATAGAGGGGCAGAGAGGGTGATGAGACCGCCACCGAGTAGCTAGGTGTGTCCTCCCATTTGTTGTTTATAACTGTCCATCCATAGGTCCTGAAACTGGGGTGTGGGGCCTCCATGTGGGCCTATGGCTATAGGAAACTGTCATCTCTGCTGGGTAAGGATTTTCAGATGTCTGTCTGTCTGTCTCTCTGTGTGTATGTTTGTATAGCATATGTAACCTTGAAAGTAATCCTTCACCTATGCTCTGTAAAGAAACCTAATAGACCTGTTGGTTCTTTAGAGTGAGCTTTGGAGCCATTATGCCTTGGTTTGCCATTGAGACCTTAGGAGAAGGGATAGATCATGCTTACATCTTTCCCTGGGAGAGAATCTTGGCATGACCCATCTCTGGGGTGCCCGGTACTATTCCTACAGTGTGCCTACTTCTGCTAGGAGGACGCTAGCTCAGAATGGGGCTAAGGCGGAAAGAGAGTCCATGGCTCTGATTTTGATTTTGGAAGCATTTATAAAGCCTTAGGTGGGAAGAAGACACACACTCAGACATAACTTATAAGTGCTACGAGGAGGAGGAGGAGGAGGAGGAAGAGCAGGAGGAGGAAGAGCAGGAGGAGGAGGAAGAGATGTTTAACCATGACCTAACAGGAGATAAAGTACAGCTGTGCACACCGAGGCAGGCAGGATGTTCGTTGCCCCATCGATGAGCTTCTGAGGAATGGGCAAGGTTATTCAGGAGAACACAGCCACAGCAAGCTTCCTGAGACGTGGCTGTCTGAGAAGCTGACCATGTGTGAAGCAGCTGCCTCTGCTGGATTCCTGATTATCTAAAAGAAAAGGAAGGGGGGGGGAAGCTGGTAAGTGCATGCACTGTCAAGCTTGGTGACCCAGAGTGTGATTGTGAGAACCCACATGGTAGAAGGAGAACCGAGTCCAGCAAGTTGTCCTCTGACCTCCTTGGTGGCCCACCTTCCCTCCAACCTCAGATAAATAAGCGTAACACAAGAGAAAATAAAGCAGCATCTCAGGAGACTGGTTGGGGATGTGAGGGGTGGGATTGGGAAAGTGACTAGAAACCGTGTGTGTGTGTGTGTGTGTGTGTGTGTGTGTGTGTGTGTAAGGGCTCAGACCAGGTGCAATAGTGGCTAAAAGGCTAGCAGCAGTTTCTGTTTCTGTTTTCAGTGCATGGCTGGGACAAGGCTCAAGAGACCCATTCACCACCATACATGGTCTCCAGCCTTAGTGCGTCTGGGACTATGTCTGACTGTAGATACTGGGCTCTTGGGAGGAGTCAGGTCTCGAGGTGCAGATGAAAGGAGTATCCTCATTGTGCCTGTGCTCGACCAGTCAAAAGAGACCCAGTTGCTTCCACCCACAAGCTTTTCCTTAAGCTCAAAAATATTGAGTGAGTTCATGCGCGTGCGCGAACACACACACACACACACACACACACACACACACACGCCGCCTCTGGGAACGGTGTATTTTAGCTATTTGTTTACCTACCACTGAGCACAACAGTGAATATCATGAGGGGCAGATGGGTAAAATGGGATTATTTTAAAATGTGCTTCCACTTGGTGTCCTATAAGGACTCGAGGGGGATTATGTATAGCTTTGGTGAAATGTCATGTGTTCCTCTCTGGGAAAGGAACTGTAAATGTCAAGCCATCAGTCTCTGCAACCAGCCCACCGGGGCACAGGGAGATTCTCATGGCAGGAAGCTAGAGAGCTGGGCAGCCTCGTGCATAAGCCTCACCTGCAGTTACCCACACTAAGGCCCGCCACCTCCTGGTTCAGGGAAGCAAAGAGATGGAGAGAAAAAGTCCATTAGAGAGGAGGAAGGGTATGCACACAGGGAGCCTGGTGACACCCCAGAGGTAGAAATCTCCCCCGCAGAAAGTACACAAAGTAGGCTTAGCAGGTGCAGCCATTTCTCCCCCCCCCCCCCCAAGCCCAGACTCCAGGTGCCTCTATGCACTGGATGTTAACAGAGCTTTGCAAACGGATGTGCGTGTGAGCCACCTGGAGATGTTAAACTGAGGTTTGTGATTCAATAGGTCTGGGGCTAGAGCTCTTCAGGTGACGCTAAGGCGTCCCTGATTAGGAAGGTGTTAAGAGAATCTTAGGTCACAAGGAGAATAATTATGTACGGAGATGTACAAAGCCACCTGGCTCGCATTTAACCTCAGGAGTGTCGGGAGCAAATGGTCCAGGTAGCTCCTAATCTCTTAGATCTGCATTTGGAATATTTTGTGTGATTGTGATTTTTTTTCTTTGTCCCTCGGAGAACTGATGTCAGGCTGTTCGGATGTCTGTTCAGATGGCTTAATCATTCCCGGAGAACATATCGGCGGAAGGAAGGGGCACTCGGAGTAGCAGGGGAAAGGGGCAGGGCATCTGGTTGACCAAGGGTCATCCATCTCCACCGTCCAGGGCCTTCATTTGCTTGGTTGGAAGCTGGCTTTGCATGGAATGTCTCTTCTCTGGTTAGACTTGAGAAGGGACATTACGCCAGGGCTCTCAAGGTCCTTCTCTGCCCCTTGCATTTCCCAAGAGAGTTAGGAGGAGGAAATAGAAATACTTCACGGGAAGCAAAGTCAGGATATAGAGTTTCTATTTTTAATTTCTATTTCTATTTTTGGAGGAGAGAAACATAAACATCATAGGACAAAGCAAGAAGAAAGGAGAAAAGGGGGAAGCCAGGGAGAGAGAAAAAAAGAGAGAGAGAGGAGATAAAGAGGGGAAGAAAATCTCAGTAGATAAAACAGATTTGCCAAATATATTACATTCATTAAGATTTTTTCCCTGCTTATAATGTGTACTTTTCTGAGGCTTTTCTTAGCATTAACGGACGCTCTGGGAGAGAAGAGAGTTGGCAGAAAGAAGCCGAGCAAATATATAAGTAAGCTTTGAAGGCTTCCGAAGTTTCATTTCCCACAGTGGAATACTCACCAGGGCTGGGTAAACTTTTTCTTACTTAAACAAATGCTTTGAAAGACAAAGATTTCATATTGTCCGTGGAACATTCAGACTAATAACTGCCCCCCCCCTCCCCGTTCTTCCTGCCTCCAAGCCGCCACAGCCTCCGGCAGACTCATGATTCACTCTCGGCAATAAGCTCCTTCAAATAAATATCACTTTCCTCAGCTGCAAATTGAGTTTTCGCGAATACACAGAGAACGGCTTGGCTAACAGGAGCTGAGTTCCCTCTCTGTGTATATATGCATAGATGGCTGTGAAGTGTAGGGCCTTCTCCCCTCCCCCCCCCATTCCCTGGGAAAATGGACTTGGACTCGAAAGCTTTATAAAAGAAATAATCCCTTTAAAAGCTGGGTGTGATGATAATCCCGGCACCTTGGAGGTAGGTTGGGTGACATAGTAAGATTCGGTCTCAAAACAAAACAAAACAAAACAAAATGGGGTTGAGACACGGAGAGTAGCCATTTTCCCCCCTTTGGATTTAGGGACCTCAGATGTTTTACGTAGCCCATGATTGATGACTTGAAACTCTGTGAGATCATTCTGAAATTCTTAAAGCCAAAGAAACAGTGCTGCAGATGTGGTCTAAGAGATAAACCGAGGCCTAAGACTCAGCCCTCAGAGACAGCCTGACAGGCAGATGCTGTGGAGTTAAGTCTTCCATGCAGTCCGGAATGCTCGAAACTCACCTATAAAAATGCTTCGAAGAGACGATGATAGAGATTAGGACAGATAGGAGAAGTGGGGGGACTACAAAGGACACCCCACCAGGGAGCAGGGCTGGGTGTCAGGTCCCCAAAGTGCCACCTCTCTCCGGTAGTTAACAGTCACCACCCATTCTTGTCTCCATGTGCTTAGTAAGGTGAAGGAGATCAGGATGCTCTCAGTGAGCATGTGACGGTGCTTCTGTCTGGATTCTGTTTTCTGCCCCTTTCCCAGTTTGAATTTGGCTGTGGTGAAGGCCCCTTTAAGAAGGGTACCAGGCTGTAATGCTAAGCGATTTTTAAACCTACTACTATCCCAACTCTGGTATTGTTGTGAAATTATTGATTAGGGGAACTGAGTCTAACAAAGTGTAACCAACTTCTCCAGGAACATACAAACGAGTAAATACTGAAGTCTGTCTGACTCTAAACCTTGTATGTCATTTGGTAACAGAAATTACAACAGGTCACCTTTACGGAAGGCTCAACTATGTGCTAATTCTATGTAATCAGCTTAGCTCTATCATGAATCTTATCAGTGTAGCAATGTTTTAATCTCACTTCCCAAATGGGGAAATTGGGGCTCAGAGATGTAACTGAGCAGGCCAAGATCACACACCTGAGAAGGGGTGGAGCCTGGCCCTAAGCTCAGAAAGACTAGCTCCAGGTCCCCACTTCGAACCACCATGCCTCATCTGAGAGCCCAGATCTTGATCTATATCCTCCTTTGGGTTTTGGACACAGACTTTGGCTTCGCTACTTAGTATTTCCAAGTTTCCTGTATCCTTTCCCATGGTACCTCCATGATGATGCCAAAGCTCTTTAGTGTAAGTGCCCTTTCCTGTTTCCTCACTGTTCCCCAAACATTTACCGAGCACCTTTGGGTCTCAGGTGCAGGACTGGGCAATTGGGATGTGCAGGTCGATACCCGGGAGTATTTGTTTATAGAAATAATGAGTCTCGCTCGGAGCCGGTCACAATCAAGGAGGGAGAGAGAGAAATCTACAGAGTGATCCCGCAGAGTAACGAGCTCATGGCAGAGTAAGGGCGAGTGCTCAGACAACCACAGAGAGGGAGGGGCGGCTGTGGGGGAAGTGGGACACTGCTTAGAGGAGGCTTATGTGAGAAGAATTTTGAAAAAAATCAATACCCAAGGCAAGTGAAGGAGAAGAGGCATTCACCTAAAGGGGGAAAACAGATCTTAAGTCCATTTTTTTCTATTCCCTTCTCTCTCTCTCTCTCTCTCTCTCTCTCTCTCTCTCTCTCTCTCTCTCACACACACACACACACACACACACACACACACACACGAGTGGAAGAAGTTGGTGACTTGTTTACACCTCAGCATTTGACCATGTATGAAAAAATCCCACATGACAATAATACATATGAAGAGCTTCCACATGGCAGGCAAGTTTCTGAGCGTTTACATACGTTATGCAGTCTTACCCTTATATTCCTAGGATGACACAGGTGTCATGGTTCTTCTCAGGCACACATAAGAATTTTGGTGGGAGGTGGAAGGTGGGGGAGTCGACTTATTCTCTCTAACTAGACCCCACCTCTATCTTGAATTATATTATGAATCCACCTGGGGATAACTCCCTTTAGAAGAACACAGTGTTTGCCAGTCATCGAGATGTTTCTTAATTTAGTCAAGAGGACAATGAAGATAAGCCCTCACATTGCCTTACGGGCAAAAATAGATCATACGACTATGGCTTGTGTATCTGGTGCTGGTGATTTGTATTTAAAAGATGCAAGCATCAGAGTTGGCTAGAATATTCTGTCACAAAGTCTGCTTTGCACTGGCCTGTCCTATGGGAGGCGAGCCAGATAGTAAAGATTATGGAAGAGAAAGAAAAACCACGGATGTGCCTTGCCCACCGGTTGGGCTCAGTGATGTTTCTTAAGAGCAATGAAGTTTCCCTTGACTTAAAAAATGGTCTGAAGGAAGGACCGGAAGCCACAGAGTAGGAAGGACATGCTCAGAGAATGTACGGTCAAAGGCCATCACATGCATCCACGATGTTTCAATAATAATGATGATGATGGTTAAAAGATGGTTTTAATGGGTCACACACCCTTTCTCGTCTCCTGGCTAATAGTATTGGAGCCCTTGACAATGCCAGACTCTTAGAATTAGGCATTGTCAGAGCAAATGAATAGTTTGAAGGAAATATAAGGACTTAGCAAGGATTGTAAAATTCTCCACATCTCTCCTCTCTCTCTTCCAGAGTACCACAGAGAAACAGGTGCATCCTATGACAGGCTCTTTGCTGACTGTTTTAGGGGCAATGTGCCTCACTGTACTCTGGTTTCCAATGGCCATTTTTAGCAGAGCAGGGTTTTAATCCCTAACAGGTTTGCATGTATCCAAACACTGGCTTTGGATCTAATTTAGACAGGTTGGGGAGATTTGGAGAGCAGGAAAGATGGTGCCAAACCTAAGAATAAGCTTTATTTGTAAATGCTCACCCATCTGTTTAGTACCGACTGCGAAACCACAATGAGATCCGCACCACGAAACCGGGCCTTGTTCCACGATCATTCCGTCTGGCAAGCGATCAGATAAGCATAATCTACTTTGTGGGCTGGTTGTCAGGTTAGAGTGCTATACCTACACGAGAGGTTTTGAAAAGAGTAGGTAGGCAGCTTGCTGGCTGGGCTAGAGAGGAGAGAGAGATGCAGAAAAAGTGTGTTTCAGTGATAAGGCTCAATAATCACTTACTTAGTAGGTATCTGCCGCGTGCTATAGATTGTGTTCAAAGTTAAATAATATGGTGAAGAAGAGGGGGCATTGTAGCAGGATACAGAAACCACAGGGGAGAGGCAGTTAAGCCAAGGATTTTTTAATAAAGTTTGGTAACTTCGACTGTGGCCAAAGTACTGTTGTTCCTTAGCCAAACATCCCACATTCAATGGCTTGAAACAACAATCATTTGTAATTTCTCAGGTGTCTGTCTGTTGGATGACCCAGGATGTGTAACTCTCCGGATCTTTTCTGACCTTACTCTGGGTCACCTAGCGAATTAATTGAACTGTGATGAAGCTTTTCGGATGGTTCTGCTCTCTCGTCCTCCTCCTAGAGCTACCCGGTCATCTGACACCCAGGAGAACATCTAAAGCAAGTTCAACAGTAAATGACAACATGTGTCCTGCAGTGACAAGTCCCCTCAGCAGTACAGGCCTCACAGGGACGATGGTAGCCATGAGCTTCCAGTCTTAGAAATATCTGCTTCGTCACACAAATTCAGGGTTATCAGTTACTCTTTAGCAAAGAGGACAGAGTCCTGAGGATTGAAACAAATCACACGCATGGGCTCCAATGGAAAGAGAGGGGGAATTAATCCGTCATCCATTAGTGGGAGAAACTACCTTGTCTCAGGAGTATGTAGATACAAGGACAGGAGGAAAGGCTGAGATGGGAGAGGCAGCTTCCCACCATGGGGCGTAGCCACCCACTGAGACCTAACAGAAGGGTAAAATAAATGGGACTGTGAAGGGATGGAGTGTACCAGGCAGGCTCATACCTTATGTGGCATGCTAGAAGATCTGGAGGTTCCTGGAAGAGCCTTTGCAGCGACTGAATGTTTTAATGTTATGGTATTTGTCTGCCACTTACGGGTGGCAAATGGTCTAGCTTTAAAGGATTATGGTTAGGGAAGAAGGCTTAGGGGACATTCGGGGAGGACTGGTCCAGGAAAGGGGAAAATCATTTGAAATGTAAATAAAGAATATATCGAATAACAAAGAAGGCTTATGGTTGCTCTTACATCCCTTTGTAACTGCATAAGAAATGGTGAATCTCCTTCAACATTTTGATTAGCATTTCACACAATTTGTCCAATGTCTGCCCGCCATTCCCTTGGGCCCCCCCCTGATAAATATCTCTGCACAATCCCATTTTGACCTTTAGTAATTAGTGCAAATATTTTAAGTTCAGCATATTAATTCTTCTTGCAGGAAGAACATTTTCTTCGAGAATTTCCATAAATCATTAAAAAAAATTAATTGGCTGGTGCAAGAAGGGGCGATTTTAGAGCAAATACTGGCAGCCTGTCTTGTTATAGGCGAATGCTCTAGCTGTTAGGAGTGTTTTGACCTGCGTGAACCTTTGGTGCCTTCAAAGCGAAGAAATGTCTTTCTTCTTGTCTTATTCCTCAGGGACTTTAATCTTTTATTTTAAGGAGGTGTCATGGGAAAGCTGGAAGAACCCTGTTTTACTCTTAACCCTGCTGGCAACTGTCTCCGTGACCTTGAACAACTTTTTTTTTTTTTCCCCTTCCTTCACCAGGGTTCAATGTTATTGTCAGAGCATGGGCCACAAAAGTTCTCCAAGAATCCTTTTAGTTAAGAATTCTCTGAGTTTTGCAGGAGGCTCTGAATGTAATGGCAGACCCAAGAAATGGGCACGGGAGTTTTCAGATTCAGAGTCTGAGGAAGCTAGCCTTCACTATTGTCCAAAACCAAGAACCTGGAAGACTCATGACAGAAGTCAGACGAAAAATTTACATGTGTATAATAAACAGACATACTTCAAGTAAAGACCTCTGCCAAGAGACCCCAGCAACGACAAATATGGCTGCTTAGCCATCTCTGTGTGGGAAGCAGGGTGGCATTCTAGATTATGCAGCCAGCTAGAATTATACTAAAAATCTCATGGTTCATATGAATTTAGTTGTTGTTCATACACACTCTTTTTTATTTTATTTTTTTACTTTAACCCTCGATATTTGCGGCTCTACGATTATAACAGAATATTTCCTGGGTCTAACAGTCCTAGGAACAGCAAGAGAGGTTCCCTATTTCCAGCCCACGTAGATACCGTCTTGTGTGTGGTGCTCTCTGACCATCCTGAGGAACATTTTATTTCAAAGAATGAAGTTGGCATTTGGCGATGAACCTCCCCAGTCTCCCGGACAGCACCTAGGCATCTTGGAGCCCAGCGTTTGATGTGTTTATAATTGCTGTTTATTTCCCAACTCTTAGGCTCAAGAATTTTCTCAGAAGCGAGTATGAAAGGGGGGGGGCAGAGCTCAGCTCTCCTGTTGTGGTTCCAACACTCCCCGGTACACTGACGGAGCATCCACAACTCAACCAGTTAGCATCTCCCGGAGCAACACGAGTGCTCCATCCCAGAGATAAATCTCCAGCCTTCCAAAGGTATCTCGGCACTTTAAAAGCCAAGTTAGTTATTTCCCAGGGAAGGGCTTGGCTGGTAGTGATTACGGAAATAAATCTGCACTTCATTTTTAGCCCAGTGGCCCATTACAGCACGCTTTAGATCTAAGCTCCCAAGAATAACGAGAGTCATTTTATGGGAATGAGAGATTATAAATCACCGACGTTGTCAGCTCTGTGTTTTCCTCCAGCGTTCTATTCTCAGAGAGCTGTGCAGATAGCGACCCCAGAGACCGCCCCCTTGAGGAGCCTCACCTGTTCTTTGTTTGCTTTTGACGGAAGCTTGAAGGCAGCCCTGGCAGTTTCCCAGGCCACCTGTTAGTCCCGCACAGAGAGGTGATTGAGCGAGCATTCATATTTAATGTGCGTCTAGTTTTAGAAGGTTCAACTCTGAATACATTTCACTCCAACATCCACGGGAAACAGAACATTGCTTTGGAGTGAAAACCCAGGATAAACAAAGACTTAAACCACATACATTGTAGGGTCTGCAGAACTTGGATGTGTGTCCAAAGGTCTTCCTCACGAAGCACCTGGGAAACACTCATCAGATGGAGTGGCTAACTGAGGCTTGTGCTCTCTAACCTGTGTGTTTACAAAAGAAAAAAATAGAACTTATTATCTTTCATTTTTAAAATTTTTTTTTTTTTTTTTGCTATTTGCTTAAATAGATACAAGATTGGGAAAGTACATAAAGTTTATCAGTATATCTGGCATATACTTTGCATTTTTTTTTAAATCATGAAATGCTTGGCTTGCAAATCAATGGCAGAGTAGAAGAATGAAAAAAAAGTAATCATAATTATGATTCATTATGCCTCTTTGATAAGCGAAGACAAAATGCATACTTGATTTATGTTTCAGTAAATCCAGCAGGAGGCAGCCTGAGCAGGTGACCCACCCTGATAGATGGACCAATAGGAAAAAAAAATGGGAAAAAAATTAGTGCTGACCCATCTTTCCTGGTGAGAACTAGTTAATAAGAGAGTCCTCCTTAGTGCAAGCCTTCATCCCAGCCATTTGTCATGTTATTTTATTCCTAAAGTTCACTTTACCAGTCAAACAGCCAGAAAGTTTGGACGGATAGAGAGAAGGGGGGAGACAGAGCGTGAGAGAAGGGATAGAGACATGGGAGAGACAACCAGCTGGTCAGCGACTTCCCCAGGCCCTGGGTCCCTTGATATGTAGCTATAGATTTTCTCTCTTGTCTGTTCTCCCTGATGCAGAAGGGTCAGGAAATGGCTGAAAGGTAATCATACATACTCTTGAAAAAGCCACAGACAGGGTTAAATTACAAGCTACCGTCAACACCCTCCCCTCCAAAAAATTGAGACTTGACCATATAGAGTAAGGCAGGGATGACACTTATTAATGAATTATCACGTAGTACAAGGCAGATGCTAACGTGATAAACACATCAATTAAACTGCCTTACAAACAGCCCACAGGCATGTTCATCATCAACTGGTCTCTGAATGCTCACCTTCTTCCTGCATTGGTCCATGCATTAGGGCGGGCCAGGTACTCAGGGCTGTCTCCTTTAGGATTTATTAAAATATAAGTCAAGTAAGCATTTTTTCTCCCCATATGTCTTAGCATATCAAAGAGGTATAATGAGTTGAAATTATTATTATTACCTTTCCCCCATTCCTCTATTCTCTTGTTGAATTATGTACTAAATAAATTATGCTGGGGGTTGAGAGGTGAAATTAGCATTCTTCTGTGGTTACCAATGAGAGGCAAAATGTTGGCCCACTCACTTAAAGATTTTTCTGGTGCTGGAATGAACTTACATTAATATGGCAAGAATCGGGGATATGTGTATTATTCCACTGGGAGGAGAAGACAATTCATTTGTCACCATTTATGAACTATGGATGCATACACTGTCACAAATGAAGATGGATGTATGATCTCTTGAGGTCTCCTGACATGCAGAAGTAATGTGTGTGGGCATATGTGATTTTAATATATATTAACTTGCAAATAACTCCATGAGGCACACAGCCGTCACGTGCGGCAGGGTCGCTTACAAGTCAGCTCAAGTCTTGGCTTTAAGAGACCCATCTGGAATGATATGCTGATTGATCATGGCTATGCTCCTCAGGCTGTTACTTTAATTAAAAAAAAAGTAGTTTTGTCAGGTATTTCTTTTCCGATAAGGAGGGTAAAACCAAAATACACTCTATACCAAAGTAAGACGAAGCCTCGTGGTTCAGGGATTCTGAAGAGTGAGCTGTCCATAGAAATGGTCTGACTGCTCATATTGCAACCCTGTTTGACGGGCAAGATGTCGAGGGGACTTACCGGATGGCCCTTTTGCTTTATTCCAGCTAGACCATCTCTGATCTATTTGCAGGCTCAGTGACCTAGACGAGTGTTTATTAATCATTCAGTATTTCCCCTCAGTGCTAAGTCTTACTGATACTGGGTTCTCTAGGCTCCTGGCTACTTTTGTGGTTCGACTCCCTATGGATCTATTGTGATAACATTCCATCTCATTTATTTCTTTTTCATTTGGGCCAGGAGCTCTCTATGTAGCACAGGCTGCTTTCCAACCTACGGTCCTCCTCCCTCGACCTCCCTCCTGCTGGGATTACAGATGTGGGCCAACCACGCTAGGCTCTCAAAGGTACCATTTGTACAGAGATCCAATTGCTTTCATTTTTCTATTGATTCCTGGAAATATTCTCAAGCAGGGAACTTTGGGGCTATGTTAGGGAGCCTTACTGAGAATGACCGTGCTACACTCAGTGATGAGAAAGAGTATGTAGTCTGTATGTGATACAATGGAAATAGAATTGGGAATTTGTCAAACCAATACTGTTAGGGTAAGGTCCTGAACATTTATTGTGTTCTAGGTCTTATCTTACTCAAACTGAGGGAAAAAAATCCTGTGAAGAATCTAAAAGAAACCTCTTACTTTCCCAACATAATATTTTTAATATTTTGGAATTTTTATGAAACCACAATTATGCTTATACCTAAACCACACAAAAACTAAACAAAGAAAGAGAATTTCAGATCAATTTCCCTTATGAACAAGAATAAAATTCTTGCCAACCGAATCCAAGAACACATCAAAACGATCATTTACCACAATCAAGTAGGCTTCATCCCAGGGATGCAGGGATGGTTCAATATATGGAAATCTAACAATGTAATCCACTACATAAACAAACTCAAAGAAAAAAAAAATCACATGATCATTTCATTAGATGCTGAAAAAGCATTTGACAAAATTCAGCATCCCTTCATGTTAAATGTCTTGGAAAGATCAGGAATTCAAGGCCCATATCTAAACATTGTAAAAGCAATATACAGGAAACCAGTAGCCAACATCAAACTAAATGGAGAGAGAAACTTGAAGCAATCCTACTAGTCTGCCCACTCTCTCCCTACCTATTCAATACAGTACTCAAAGTCCTAGCCAGAGCAATTAGACAACAAAAGAAGGTCAAAGGGATATAAATTGGAAAGGAAGAAGTCAAAATAACACTATTTTTCAGATGATATGATTGTATACTTAAGCGATCCCAAAAATTCCACCAGAGAACTCCTAAAGCCGATAAACAACTTCAGCTAAGTGGCTGGATATAAAATTAAACCAAACAAATCAGTGGCCTTTCTATACTCAAAGGATAAGCAAACTTTGCTTATTGCCTTGACAATTTTGTGTTTACTGTCTTGCTTGTTCCTCATTGTACTACTATCGATCGTAATACCTGCATGTAATTAAATTGGTATAAAAGTGGATTGGAAATTATTAAACCCACCCCCCCACCCTTCAGTCTCAGAATTGACTGGGGTCATGCTACAGGAAAAAAAAAAGAAATTGGGAACTTTATACAAGGCACTCTGATTTCACAAGCATTTTCTATTTCTCCTAGGTCCACCCTCCCAGGGTAATCATGTCCTTCCCCCAAAAGAAGAAAAGAATACACCAGGTCCAATTTGCATTGTTCACGTACCCAGTGGAGCATTGCCAACTCCCAGTGTTGAGACCCTCAAAGAAAACTAAGTCGTTCCTGAGTCCCACTCCCCCAGACCCTTACCCCACCAGAAGCCATCCATGATGAAGAGTTTACCATCTTTCTCACATTTTTAAAGTACTCTCTTCAATGGCTTCCTGCCAAGACTGTTTCTTTTTCTTTTTCTCTGGCTGGAGGAGGGGAAAGGGGAGAGGGCAGAGAAGTCGTCACAGAAGCCTTCAACATCTTTCATCAATTATTAATCTTCTGTCATCAATACCACTGCAAAAGAAGCTTCCTTATCTATAACAGCGGGAGACAGCACAGACCACAGGCATCCACCTGGCCTCTACTGGCCGCACGGACCATGGACAGCGACCCAGCCTCTGGCCTCAACATGGGTCTCAGAACCGACGGTGGCAGCGTGGACCATGGAGGTCTTTCCAGGAGGCTTAGTTCAGAAAATGAACTGTTTTTTGTCTTAGATATCTCGTGGTTGCTCAGAGCCAGGGTGGTCATGCAGCTGGGCAGAGCCTGCGTGAGCTCCAGGCTGCCGTACACCATCCTGCCAGATCTATTTAGCAGTGAGAGACATGCTTCTTTGTCCACAGTGGTCTTGTCTGCCATACCTGTCATCGTCACCTCTCTATTGCACATCCATCAAAGTCGTATTGCAAACTGCTGTGTGTCATACAGTGTGTATATGGATATGTATTGTATATGTATATGATATATGATATATATGTATATATGGATATGATGTGTATATATATGTGTACACACACACACACACACACACACACACACACACACACATATATATATATATATATATATATATATATATTTCCCAAACAGCTATACATGCAAATACTTATTGCAACAACTCATTGGCCTGGTTCAAGGCTTCTGGTTTCTTAAGCACCGCATATACTGGATGATAGATAGCTGAAACTATTTTGGATATCTAGTTGTTGCCCAGAGTCAGAATGATCTTGATGTTCCGCAGCATGTCTCTGGGTAGGATCTTAGGTGCCGCATACCTCCTGCCGTGGGCTTGGAGCACACAGGCAGTGCCCCACCCTCCACTCCCTCCAGTAGGACAAATATGGAGGGCCGCAGCAGTAGTGGCTCCATCCTGCTCGCTGCCCAAGCCTCCTGGCAGGCAGTGGACTAGCCTAAGCAATGATGTGTTCCTTGTCCTATACCCGTTGCTTCTACCGCGTCCCTAATCTTGCGTCTCTTTTTGAGAAGCTTCGCTCTGCCATCTTTTTTTCCTCCCAATTTGATGAGACCACATCTTATTTTCTGATGATTAATTAATTAATTAATTAATTATTCCAGAGATAATGTACGCCCTGCAGACTCACCTTCTGCTGCCGTGTCTCTTCTTGACACCTCCGAGGGTCCTTGGAGGGGTCCTCTGCGGTCCTTTGGGTGCTGGTAGCTGCCGCCATCTTGAAATCAGTCTCTAAGAAATTCTTAATCTCATTTTGTACGTGAAGATTCAAAGAGGTTAAGTTACTTGACTGAGCTAGCCTAGAAGAAGCAGGGGCCTAATTCAAGTCTCTGACTTCTGAACTAAGGACCTTCTGATGGCCATCCCTGTCCTCCTCCAGAAACCAGCGATAGCTATAAGCTCACGAATGAGTAAACAGTCTGGGTGCCAGACAACGGTTCTGTTGTTCTTCTATGGAGCCTGTGCCTCTTCGGGGACTTAGTGATGTAGGACATTAGTCAATCCGCTTTCATTTGTGTATTGTTTGATTTTTCTGATGTGCAGCTTTGGGCTTGTGGCTGAGGCATAAACTGTGGCTGTGGTGTCCCTGTGGGATCCGCACCTCGCTCTCATCTTTACATTCTGCTGTTGTTTATTCAGGACGAAGCCTCCAGCCTTCTTACCAGCCGGTGACCCTTCCTACCTGGAATTGTCACTGGAACAGACCTTCTCAACATCCAGAGTACCCTTCTCGCAATAAGCAAACCACAGCCAAAGTCTTCATTGATCACTCATATTTGGGGGCTCAGTGATAAAGACCTCTGGCTGTTCTTCCTGAGTTCAATTCCCAGCAGCCACATGGTGGCTCACAACCACCTATAATGTGCTCTGTTGGCCTCTTCTGACATGCAGGTAGAGCACTCATGCATATAAAATAAATAAATCTTAATTACTCATACTTGATCTCATGCGGAATTCACTTAAGGTTGCAATAGATGGTTTTATAGTCATTAGCAGAAGCATAAATTGCAGGAGATTAAACGTTTGGGGATTGATTTTCACACAGAGAGAAACCTAAATTCCAAATCCCAACAGTGTAAGCCAAGCCCTTACCTTACCTGGATTAAACTGAACAGAATAGCTGAAGTTAGCTTTGGCTGGGACCCTGGGCTGTATGGTCATGTGAGTGTGGTTCATGCCTTTAATCCCAGCACTTGAGAGGCAGAAGCAGGTGGACCTCTGAGTTGGAGACCAGCCTGGTCTACAGAACGAGTTCCAGGACAGCCAGAGCTATGCTAGAGTGACACACAGAAAAACCCTGTCTCAAAAATAAAATCAGACGAACAAGCAAACAAACAAACTAGAAATACTAAACATGAGTCTGGTTGTATCACTAGCCTGCTCTGATCTTGGCTGAGTCACTTGATGTGCCTGGTCTGTGTTTTCTCTCCTGTAACACGAGGATAGTATGCGTTTGAACCATGTCGTGGAGGTGCAAATGAGAACATGCTCTCCGTCATGGCTTTTCCAGCTGTTTACTGAGCACTTTGTGTGGTGACCATTACATGCAACTAGCTTAGTTGTCTGTGGTTCCTCCGAAGAGCCTCACGGTCTCGTATGCATAACATTAAGCATTGCAGAGGCGCACACCTTGTAAATGGGAAAGCTTTGCTTCCGAATGCTGGAGATTGAACCCAGGGCCCTGTGCATGCTGGGACAGTGCTCTCCCTGAGTTATACTCTCAGTCTCTAAAACTCTTCATCGAGGTGACCGGTGAAGTAAGGGCTCTGGGCTTAACAAGCTCGAGAAAGCCACACAGACTATTTTTGGAAATTTATCCGTGGAAACTCAGTGAACACTCATTAGCAGAAGCTCTGATGAGCCACATGACACAGAAAGATGCTGATATGGGGACCAGGAAGATAACCTAGTTGTAAGGGCTTGCTCTCGCTGACTTGAGGTCAGACCTCAGAAACTGAAAAAAAAAAAAATCATGTAAAAGGGCCAAGCACGGTGAAATGGTTTTGTAATCCCAGCTCTGGGGAGGCTGAGCTGGGTAGATCCCTAGGGCTTGCTGGCCAGCTGTCCTTGTTAAGCCCCAGGCCAATGGGAGACCTTAGGAGACAAGGCTGATGTCTCCTGAGGATTGGCAGGCTGTCCCCTTGTTTTGACATACATATATGCATCCTTAACACACATGTGCATTTGTACACACGTGTACATACAGATCAACAAGAAATAATAAAAGAAACATGTTGAATTTTACTTGATCTAGCATCGCTTAGGCTTATAGGAAACTTAAGAATTATGAAACATCAGCTGACACCTAGAGGAACGCGTATTTTGGGGAACCCACGTTTTGTGACTATGCATGACTGCCTACCCCCATTTTGCCTTGTGTATACTCCCACGGTTGCCAATATCCACCTCACCCACGGTGTCTATCACTTGCTTGTGCGTTCATGGCTCTGAATCAGCCATGAGCTCGTCAGAGAGTGCTCATATTTGCTCATAGTCGTACCCCCAGGAGGAGAGAATAATTCTGGATTTTTAGTTGGTATTCAATACATGATCGTGGAGTGAGTATGGGTTTTTTTTTTTTATGTTCATAGTGCACAGATGTGATGTGTCTGAATTCTATGATCTTAGAACAGGGTGACTAAGGTTCGACCATCTGCCCTGCATAAAGTCCAGCTTTACTAATTTTCATGACTTTAATCACATTTAAATATATGTTTAAATGTATTGTTCAGGTGCATATGTGTGGGCACGTGCATGTCGTGGTGTATATGTGAGATCAGAGGACAACTTTTGGGAGTCCGTTCTCCCTTTCTATCATATGGGTTCCATAGAGTGAAATAAGGTCTTCAGGCTTGGAAGTAAGCAGCTTAACTGATAAGCCGTCTCATCGTCCCTTAACCATACTTTTAGTATAAGTATATGAGTTGAGACCATGCCTGGAATTAGAAATAGGATACTTTTGGAAGAGGGGATAACTATTATTGTTTTCGTTTAAAAGCTGATTATATAACACTACACGCTTTGAACAAACCTACTGTAGGAGGAAAAAAAGAGATTAAGCCCCAGGGACCAGATGGATATACTTAAGAAATTATATAGATTTGCCCCTGATATAGAAGCAGGAAGGTTATGGAAAAATTGTAACCAGTAGCTTAAACATTCATTGGGATGGAAGTCAGTTTAGATGGGTGAGTCTTTCCTTGGCAGGCTATTTCTGATAGGGGACCACCGGCAGGGAATGAAAGGGCACTGGGGCCCCATGTTGGCTGTTTTAGTTTCAGACAGGCACTAAAACTAGAGTTGCTGATGCAGCTAGAAGAGTCCTGAGGTCAAATGAATCACTAAGTATAGCAACCTGAATCATAAAGGCTTTCCACACTTAGTCACCGGGCTCTCAGCAAGTCTCCATTCCAAGGCTCTTGGTGGCGCCAGCAGGTAGAAATTGTAGGGTGGAGGCTTCCCGCTCATGCTCCATCAGTGAGGAAATAGGGTACAATAAACCCAGGCTGAGTAAAAGAACAATTGGGCACAGTTGGAGGAGTACAAGTTACTGCTTAGAAAGTTCTCCTTGATCTTAAAAGCATAGTTCTTATCCTTATGTGTTTGCTTTTAAAAGCTGTAAAGGATATTGGCAAATATAAAGGAAAATAAAAATAATTCATGTTAATTAAGGAGGATGCAAGTTTTCATTTTGTAGTAAGTTAATTTTGATAAATATTTGGCATATATTTATATAAACAAATCTGATACATGTTTCCTAATTACCTTGTTTTAAATATAAGTAGTATAATATAAATGTATTTTTTGGATAATTATTTACTTGTATGGGTATCTTCAGTGACAACGTAGTTTTCTGTCTACTTAACCTTTGTTGAACTAAATTCAGTTATTGGATATCTAGCTTATTATATATATACACATACATGTTATACACACATACATGTTTTACTAGTATAAGAAATGCTAGGGCCGGGCAGTGGTGGTACATGTCTTTAATCCCAGCACTTGGGAGGCAGAGGCAGGTGGATTTCTGAGTTTGAGGCCAGCCTGGTCTACAGAGTGAGTTCCAGGACAGCTAGTGCTACAGAGAGAAACCCTGTCTGGAAAACAAAACAAAACAAACAAAAAAAGAAATGCTAGGATAGACCATATTCTATCTAAATAGTCATTCGTATCTTTCATTATTTCTCTTGGATCAATTTCAAGAAGTCAAGTGATCATTTTCAAGATAATAATTTGGAAAAATACTGTCAAGTTGACCTTTGGAAGTGCTGAACCAATTTTAAAACTACTTCCTAGGAGAAAGACCCTTTATCATTAGAGAAAAGATACTGTTTATTTTTAAAGTTTTTTGCCACTTAAATGGAAAGAATGATATTTGCTTATCTTGGTTTTCATTAATTGGTCATTATCAAGGTTGGTATTTTAAATATTAATTAAATTTCAAATTTAATTTACGTCAGCTCAGTGGTGGCACACTTGCCTGACTTAATAGAAACTCGAGCTTGACCCCAGCACCTGAAATAAAAGTCTACTGGTCACTTATAGTTTTCTTTCAAATTGAATTTATTTTTGTCAATCTTATATATGTGTTTTATGCAGTCCGATCATACGTGCTCCTTATACCCTCATATTCCTTTCCTTCCCCTGACTTCACCCTGTCCTTTCAACAATGGCATAATTCCATCCCCCACTTTCATATCATTTTCTCTTGTGATCTACAGAGAGGGCCAACTTCATGAGTGTAGGAGTGTGGCCAACTCATCAATGATTACTCCGTTGTCCCAGATGTCGCCAGTGGCCAATAGTTCCTGCAGAGTCTGTGAGTCCCCTTCCCCTCCCATGACAGGGTGTTGACAGGCTCAGTCTTATGCAGACCTAGCCTAGGCTATTTCAGGTCCTATGATTACAATGGTCAGACCCAGAAGGTAGGACTTCCTAGCTCTTTTCTTCATCATCTAGCTCTTATGTTCTTTCTGCCTCCTCCCCTACACCTTGGAGGGGATATAGATTTTCTCATTTATGGATGACTACTTTACAGTCTCTCATTCTTAGCACCTTGAGCAGCCATGAGTATTTGTATTAGCTATCATTTGCTGCAAAAGGAAGCTTCCCCCATTAAAGTGGTGAGCAGTGCACATCTGTGGATATACACATAACTACTGAAAAAGGTAGTTTGATAATGTGTTCTCTTAGCAAAACGAAAGCTGTAGGCTTAGCCCTCCTAGGTCTTATGATCTCAGCCATGGACCCTTAACAGGTCCACAGCACCAGGCATGAACTCCAGTCCATGGAGGGGCCATTCTCAGTTCCAAAGCTGTTGGTTGTCCACAAGACAGCCATGACACTATGGTTCCAGTGAGCACATCTTATCACTCATCTTCCTGAACTACTTGTGTAGTACCTTCTGTTTTGTGAAAGTAAGTCATCAGGGAGGACACTTTCATTTTATTCAGTCCCAGATTAATTTCTTTAAGAAATCATCGTATCTTTGGTAATATGGTTAGTTCTGGTGTACAACCAAGATCAATGCAAACATTCTGTGTTGTTTTGGGGGCACATGGGGAGCCTTCCAGAACTGGTTATTTTTATATCTCTATTTTGTGTACTCCTACTTTGCTAACAGGGTGTTCATATTTTCACTGATTTATTAGAGCCTTATAAATTTACATAGTCATTGTACACATAGGTTAATTCTTTAAAAAACTTTTGTTCTTATATAACAACTCATGAATATTTATTTTAAGATTTCATTTTACCGTGCTAAGGAGAATGGTTCTGGTCTTGTAGCCTACCACTTTCTTGTTTTGTTTGTAGAAACCTGAGTGTCACTCATGAGTGCTTGGTAGTATCCAAAGCAGTAGATGGCATGGGGCTCACAGTTACATTGTGTATCTACAGAACTCCCCAAACATTGAAACTATATGGGGGGGACAATGCTTTCTGTCATGCCAAACTCTTCCTCTGTTCCCATTTCTAGGTGAAGGCAAGATTTAGAGTTCAGAGACTCCTTAGGAACTGAATAAGAATAGTACGGATATAAACTTTTAAACTCACCAGTTTGGCTGTTTCATTTATACAGACTTTTGTTGGAATCAAACACATTTTACATAAACAGTAGACAGGGCCCACTGGTTCTCTCAATACCAAAGCTCCAAGCACTGTAATTTAAGCCACATGGTTATAATCCAGGCTGTTTTCACACTGTAATCAAACACTGTTTTCCATAAGTATCTTGTTTCCAGAATTTCTCCTGTTATAAATATTTAGCCAAACTTGTTTGAGTCAATGTCTCTGTTTTCCCCCTGATATGTTAAAATACTGCTACTGTTTAACTTCATGTGCAAATACTTTAGTATGAATGTCTCCATACTAAACATAATCAATAAATTTAATCGTAGACACGCAAATAACAGATTTATATGATTTTATATCATATAAATCTCATATTATTCCCTCTTTCTTTCAAATATTTTGTTTTAATTTGATTTATTCAATTCAGAATCCAATCAAGATCCACCCATTACACCTGACTGCTATGTCTCTTAAAGGTTTGGTTCAAAGTAGTTTCTCTCTTACTACTTTTTGTAAAAAGTACTATTGATTCAAAGGAGAAACTAGGTCATTTTGTCTTTAAAATGTCCCACTTTCCAGATTTTGTTGTTGTCTAACTTCTAGTCTCGTTTTTGTAGTTAGGGCTAAATATTTCAGGGCTAAACTATTTTCCAGGGGATGTGTGCACTTCTACCAAGTATTACAGCAAGAAGTATCCTGTGTCTGATGGCTTTATCTTACATGATAAGTGTGATCAATTAGAAAGTTCTGGGGTTGTCCACATCATCTTTTCACTATCCCAAATTTCCCTGGGCACTCCTCTTACTAGTTTTGACATTCATTGGAACATCTTGTCAAGACTCATCATTTCATTAAGAGTTGCAAAATGCTGTGTGTGTGTGTGTGTGTGTGTGTGTGTGTGTGTTTGTGTGTGTGTGTATGTGTATGCCTCTGCATATGTACACGAGTGTGCATGCTAGTGTGTACGCGCCTGTTTTCAGAGCCCGGAAGTGGATGCTGATGTCCTTTTCGATCTCTTATCACCTCATGCTTTGAGTCTCTCAAAGAACCATAAAGCTCACTGATTTGGCCACGCTGCCTGAGCACCATGCCCCAGGGACTGTCCTGTCTTTGTCTTTCATTGCTATGATTGCAGCCATGTGCTGTGTTGCCCAGCTTTTTACTCAGGTGTCAGGGATGCAAATCAGATCCTTCCATTTGTGTATCGAGAATTTTACAGACTGAGCCGTCTCCTCAGTCACATCATTTCTTTTTGTGAGGATAATCTGAAAAAAAAAGGAGCCTATTCTCAAACTGTATTTTATTTGATTATAAAGAACTGCGAGTCATAAAGAAAAGAGATTTGTGTCAGTTTTTGACACTGTTTATAAATTTCAGTAATGATCTTAGTTAGTGATCTCTACTAGTTACCAGGAAGTATCTTTTAAGTATAGTTATGAATTCATGGACTTTTACATATTTAATTTGTGCCAACACATTATTATTATTATTATTATTATTATTATTATTATTATTATTATTTTTAATGTTCAAATTGCCTCATCCAAGACTAGAGGAAACTGTTCAAGACGGTTGCATCTTTTTGACATAGCTCATTAGTGTTTGATGCACTGTGTCACTCCCTTGATGCTGCCTCTGACACAAAACCTGAAGTTTATTCTACCTGACTGAATCTAGACTCTCTGGAAGTCAGGCTAAGCTTCATTTTCTTTAGAATTTGGTTCTTCTCAGGCTTGCATATTATAGTGAAAACTGAATTCAGGTACCAAGCAGGCCCTCGATCAATGCGTATTGTTGAATTAAATCCTGCTTTGTAGCACCATGTATCTCACATGCTAATCTAAACAGTAGATGGACCCAGGATAATTTTAACTCATTTCTGTGAACGTCACTAAACCCACACACTATTGTTGTAGTGCTAGAAAAGAGCGGAAACACACACCTATCAGGCGTGGAAGTACCTCCACACAATTGTCTCTGTCATCTGGTATATTAGCATTCTCCTCACAGTGCTTTGCTTATAGAAATTTAACAAGATGAAAGGCGGATGCTGAGAGAAGTCTTTGGACAGATTCGTTACCTTAGCAACCTTGCCCCAGACTTCCACAGCCCTGACCCAGCTACAAAGTCCTTCACTGGCTAACGAGACACTCTTAATGACAGCCGGCTGAAACTTAGGCCTGCTGATAAAATGACTTCTTATCTGGACAGTAACCTTTGGAAGAAGATTATCTTTATCAGATTTCCAAAAGAATCCAAACACTGAGTGAGGTTCCATTAATAACTACATTCATAAGGCCGTCATGCTTAAGTGCTTCTGGGAAGGCATTAGTAACAGGAAATTAGGTGTTACAGAATAATTGCTAACCTCACTGAACAAAATAGAAGCTGGCCACCCAGCGACTGTGTGTTGGTAGCAGTCGTTAGATGCCACCGTCCTGTATAATTGAAAAGTTTTGTTTGTATAAGGAAATATTTTCACTGCCTCCTTACTCCCAACATTTAATTGTATTGGGAAAATCTGGATGAAATTACATATCTACACTGATTGTCTAGGTGGTGTAAATAGTTAAAAAAATTAATTACTACCTGAGTAAAGACAATCCTAATTGTATATCTGTTTCTAGAAAGCTCTTTGAGAATAAAATCAACTTTATTATTTGTTTATTCACTCTCTGCTGCTTACCATTACTAAAACTTGACAAATGATGGAAATGATTCAAGTATCCTTCTTTTCTTCAAGAATTGAAGTTATTCATAATCAAACAGCTTATGAGAATGTCATTTACATATTTTCCAGATGATGTTTGCAGATCAATCATATGATTAAAAAAATCACATTTTTAGGAGCTACAAAGAAGCTTTAGTTACAAAAGTTCTTACCAGCTGCTGTGCTAGGCTTTAAGAATGAGACCAAACCACCACCACCACCACCACCACTACCACCACCATCACCACCAACAACAATAATGATAATAGTGAGACCAACTGAATAAATACAGTTCCTCCCCTCACATATATTATAGAATGATAGCATAGTGTTTTGTTCAATGTCACTCAACAAATGACTCTTGAAAACTTTGGGTTTTCCTAAAAATACAGGTACTCCATAAATATTTCCCTGGCACATACAGCCAATTAAGCTCAAGATTTGTATGAAGAAGAATGTCCATAAAAAAAATGCAGGGAAATAGTCCTAGTTCATAGCCTAATGAAAAATAATAGAACATGTCTACACCCATTGAGGAGAAATTGTAGGTTTAATGTATCCCCATTTAGTGTATTCTAAAACCACTATTGTTGTATGATTGCTTTTGTGATAATGTGGACAGACATCTATTCACCTCAGATAAGGTACCCACAACAGACCACAAATGAATCCACTGTTATAATCACAGTATTGAAGACACACTGGTGAAGCCCTTGTGTGCACTGCGCTACAGGCACGGGAACTTAGGGTCTGCAGTAAGTCATGTGATAGATTCTTCAGAAGATACAATCAAAGGATGGATTCCCAGCTGTGACAGAGACACGGCAACGGTAAGATATAAGGTTTTACCAGGGTTTTTTAACAAAACAAATTCATGGAATTCTTCCCTTTATTCTCTAAAAAACAAAACAAAACAAAACAAAACAAAAAACAAAAACAAAAACAAAACCAAAAAAAAGCCAAATAAACAAACAACCCCCCAAACCCAAAAGACTAAAAAGAAAAAAACCAAAAACCAAACCAACCAACCAACCAACGAACCAACCAACCAACCAACCAACCAAAACCATAAAAGAAGCATTTGTGTTACTGAAAGCTTTGTATCTTTTGAGCAATATCGAATAAAGACAAAATGATTTATTTCTTAAATTCTCCGAATGTGTTGCTATTTTTTTAAGCTTTGAGTCTGGCTGGAGATGTAGCCCAGCAGAAGAGTGTTTACTTAGCATGTATAAGGCCCTGGGATTGAACTCTACATTGAAAAAAATAAAGTAAAAAAAAAAATCAGTTAGGCAGACAGTTATATTCCTATCTTCTTTGGGTACCAGGAGGCCCCTAAGTAAAATTCAGAGCTCAATCTCTGGCTCGTAGTTAGGACCGTCAGTCTAAGAATTTCCTTGGCCTCATTTACAATACCGGGTGTTAACTCTGGATCCACCATTTGCTTTAGTGTGTATTTTCTTCCTCAGCCAACCCCACTTCCTTAAACTCAAGTTTGTACCTGAATATAGTAGACAGAGGGTTTCAATGGTAAGCCTTGTGCCTCCCAGCTCTGGAGACCGGAAGTCTGGGATCATGGTGTCAATGAGGCCTGAGTATCCAGGAAGGTGTCTTCTTTAGTGATAGATGCTTTCTTGTTGTGCCTTTACACGGTGGAGGACCCTACTCTCTTCAAGATGCTTCATCCTTATAACCTCATACAGACTTAATTATCTCCACAAGGCTCTATATCACAATGCTATCTCATTGGGAGAGTTTTTTTTTAATTAAAATTTTGTGGGGCGTACAAAGGTGCTATCCATAAAACGTTTCCCCATACAGAAAAAAAGTTTAGGAAACCCAGGTCACCGAGGAGACCTTTGAAATTGCTCTTGATGAAAAATGTCATGTTTACCTGTGGGTATGAGGGCAAATGTTCAGTTTGTTATTAGATAGATCATTGTAGAGAACCACAGCAAGTCAAAATGCCGGCTTGTGGAGCCAGTCCCAAAGGATACCTTCACAAAATATTCCAGAACACCAGGCCTAGTGAATATTGTAGAAGAGGAAGTGGAAATATTGTAAGAATCAAAGCATGAGAGGGGAGAAAAAGAAAAAAATTGCTCTCATGGTGGCTCCCTTTTCTCAGCACCATCTCAGATCTCAAGAAACTTCCTTCACTTGTGACTGAGCAGTGGCCGTCTTCCCTTGCCTTCCAGCCTGCCCATTCAGAACGCTGAAAGCAGTCTGTGGTCCCTTTCCCAACTCCATCTCCCTAGAATCTCTAAATTGCTCTAAAAACAGCCGTGGTGTCTAAATAGAGTACTACAATTGGCTGCGTGGTACAAAACCATCTTCTCACAAACTTTTTTTTCCCCCCTGTACCTGTGTGAGTCCCAGTGAACTGTTTCATAGAGCAAGAACTGGAGTCGTCTTTGTTATCTCACGGCTTGGTTTTTGTGTCAAAGTCTTCACTGTATCCGAGTAGTAGAAGTTCTGTCATTGTGGTGCCTATTTCTAGGTTCTGGGGGAGTTTAACATAAAATCTATCTATCTATCTATCTATCTATCTATCTATCTATCTATCTATCTATCTATCCATCCATCCATCCATCCATCCATCCATCCATCCATCCATCTCTATCTATCATCTATCTATCTATCTATCTATCTATCCATCCATCCATCCATCCATCCATCCATCCACCCACCCACCCACCCACCCACCCACCCACCCACCCACCCATCCATCCATCCATCCATCTCTATCTATCATCTATCTATCTATCTATCTATCTATCTATCTATCCATCCATCCATCCATCCATCCATCCATCCATCTCTATCTATCTATCTATCTATCTATCTATCTATCTATCTATCTATCTATCTATCTATCTATCCATCCATCCATCCATCCATCCATCCATCCATCCATCTCTATCTATCATCTATCTATCTATCTATCTATCTATCTATCTATCTATCTATCCATCCATCCATCCATCCATCTCTATCTATCTATCTATCTATCTATCTATCTATCTATCTATCTATCTCTATCGACAGTTGTCTGCAACTCTATCTGTGCACAGAGAAGCCCACTGTGTTGTCTGTCACTGGGGAACATGGCTCCGTCCCTTTACAGAATCTGCGATGTCTCTTGAACTGTCTGTCTGTTGGGCTCTGGATCTCTCTGGCTGGATGTTCCACGATCCAGGTTTTTTTTTTTTTTTGTTGTTCTAGCAAAGCCATCCTTTCAGGTCTCCTGGGTTGTGTTAGATATGGGACTTCCTGAGGCCGACCATGGCTTGGCCTGCCTCTCTCTGCCTTCACTCGCTTCCTTTAAAGGGATCTGAAAAAAAATAAAGGAAGGTGCTAGGCGTGTGTTTGTCTCATAACGCCCTTCAATAAGCACTGCCCATTTCTGCCTCCAGGTCATTATTTCTTTCTTTTTTTTTTTTTAATTTTATTTTCTATATTCTATGTTTACATTCCAAAGGCTTTCCCCTTTCCCAGTTCCCACCCACCATAGTTCCCATAGTTCCTCTCCCCCCCCATCTGTTCCCCAATAATTCCCCCTCCCCCCTCGGTTTCTTTACTAAACTGGAAGCAATCTTTACAGGCCCAGGGTCCTCTCCTTTCTTCTTCTTGGGAATCATTTGACTTGCTATTTGTGTCTTGAGTATTTAGGGCTTCTGGGCTCATTAATATCCACTTATCAGTGATTGCATTTCATGTGCATTCTTTTGTGATTGGGTTAATTCACTCAGGATGATATTTTCCAGGTCTAACCATTTACCTACAAATTGCATGAATTCATTATTTTTAATTGCTGTGTAGTATTCCATTGTATAAATATACCACATTTTCTGTATCCATTCCTCCTTTGAGGGATATTTGGGCTGCTTCCAATTTCTGGCTATTATAAACAAGGCTGCTATAAACATAGTGGAGCATGTGTCCTTATTGCATGCAGGGGAATCCTCTGGGTATATGCCCAGGAGTGGTATGCCAGGGTCCTCTGGAAGTAACATGCCCAATTTTCTGAGGAACCGCCAAACTGATTTCCAGAGTGGTTTTACCATTTTGCAATCCCACCAACAGTGGAGGAGTGTTCCTCTTTCTCCACATCCTCGCCAGCACTTGTTGTCTCTTGAGTTTTTAATCTTAGCCATTCTGACTGGTGTGAGGTGGAATCTCAGGGTTGTTTTGATTTGCATTTCCCTGATGACTAATGATGTTGAACATCTTTTAAGGTGTTTCTCGGCCATCCTAATTTCTTCTGGTGAAAATTCTTTGTTTAGCTCTGTGCCCCATTTTTTGATAGGGTTATTTGGTTCTTTGCGGTCTAACTTCTTGAGTTCTTTGTATATATTGGATATTAGCCCTCTGTCGGATGTGGAGTTGGTGAAGATCTTTTCCCACTTTGTTGGTTGCCGTTTTGTCCTTCTGACAGTGTCCTTTGCTTTGCAGAAACTTTGTAATTTTATGAGGTCCCATTTGTCGATTCTTGATCTTAGAGCATAAGCTATTGGTGTTCTGTTCAGGAACTTTTCCCCTGTGCCCAAGTCCTCCAGGGTCTTCCCAAGTTTCTTTTCTAATAGTTTCAGTGTGTCTGGTTTTATGTGGAGGTCCTTGATCCACTTGGAGTTGATCTTAGTGCAAAGAGATAAGATTGGATCAATTCGCATTCTTCTGCATGTTGACTTCCAGTTGAACCAGCACCATTTGTTAAAAAGGCTATCTTTATTCCACCGGATGGTTGTGGCTCCTTTATCAAAGATCAAGTGACCATAAGTCTGTGGGTTAACCTCTGGGTCTTCAATCCTGTTCCATTGATCTGCTTGCCTGTTGCTATACCAATACCATGCAGTTTTTAACACAATTGCTCTGTAGTACTGCTTGAGGTCAGGGATATTGATTCCCCCAGAAGTCCTTTTATTGTTGAGAATAGTTTTAGCTATCCTGGGTTTTTTTGTTGCTCCAGATGAATTTGAGAATTGCTCTTTCTAGATCTATGAAGAATTGAGTTGGGATTTTGATGGGGATCGCATTGAATCTGTATATTGCTTTTGGCAAGATGGCCATTTTTACTATATTGATCCTGCCAATCCAGGAGCAAGAAATATTTTTCCATCTTTTGAGGTCTTCTTCGATTTCTTTCTTCAAGGACTTGAAGTTCCTGTTGTACAGATCTTTCGCTTGTTTGGTTAGAGTTACGCCAAGATACTTTATGTTGTTTGTGGCTATTGTGAAGGGTGTTATTTCCCTAATTTCTTTCTCTGCCTGCTTGTCCTTTGAGTACAAGAAGGCCACTGACTTGCTTGAGTTAATTTTATAACCTGCCACTTTGCTGAAGTTGTTTATCAGCTGTAGAAGTTCTCTGGTGGAGTTTTTTGGGTCGCTTAGGTAAACTATCATATCGTCTGCAAATAATGATAGTTTCACTTCTTCCTTTCCAATTTGTATCCCTTTGACTTCCTTATGTTGTCTAATTGCTCTTGCTAGAACTTCAAGTACTATATTGAAAAGATATGGAGAGAGAGGGCAGCCTTGTCTAGTCCCTGATTTTAGTGGGAATGCTTCAAGTTTCTCTCCATTTATTTTGATGTTGGCTACTGGTTTGCTGTAGATTGCTTTTACTATGTTTAGGTATGGACCTTGAATTCCTGCTCTTTCCAAGACTTTTAGCATGAAAGGATGCTGAATTTTGTCGAATGCTTTTTCAGCATCTAATGAGATGACCATGTGGTTTTTTTCTTTCAGTTTGTTTATGTAGTGGATTACATTGATGGATTTCCGTATATTGAACCATCCCTGCATCCCTGGGATGAAGCCTACTTGATCATGGTGGATGATAGTTTTGATGTGCTCTTGGATTCGGTTAGCAAGAATTTTATTTAGTATTTTTGCATCTATATTCATAAGAGAAATTGGCCTGTAGTTCTCTTTCTTTGTTGGATCTTTTTGTGGTTTAGGTATTAGCGTAATTGTGGCTTCGAAGAATGAGTTGGGCAGTGTCCCTTCTGTCTCTATTTTGTGGAATAGTTTGGAGAGTATTGGTGTTAAGTCTTCTTTGAAGGTCTGGTAGAATTCTGCACTAAAACCATCTGGTCCTGTACTTTTTTTGGTTGGGAGGCTTTCTATAACCCCTTCTATTTCTTTAGGGGTTATGGGACTATTTAGCTGATCTACTTGATGCTGATTTAATTTTGGTATTTGATATCTGTCTAGGAAATTGTCCATTTCCTCCAGGTTCTCCAGTTGTTTTGAGTATAGACCTTTGTAGTAGGATCTGATGATGTTTTGAATTTCCTCAGTTTCTGTTGTTATGTCTCCCTTTTCATTTCTAATTTTGTTAATTTGTATACTGTCTCTGTGTCCTTTGGTTAGTCTGGCTAAGGGTTTATCTATCTTGTTGATTTTCTCAAAGAACCAGCTCCTGGTCTTGTTGATTCTTTGTATGGTTCTCTTTATTTCTATTTGATTGATTTCAGCCCTGAGTTTGATGATTTCTTGTCTTCTACTCCTCCTGGGTGAATTAACTTGTTTTTCTTCCAGGGCTTTAAGGTGTGCCATTAAGCTGTTAGTATATGCTCTCTCCAGTTTCTTTTTGGATGCACTTAGAGCTATGAGTTTTCCTCTTAGCACTGCTTTCATTGTGTCCCATAGATTTGGGTAGGTTGTACCTTCATTTTCATTGAATTCTAAAAAGTCTTTGATTTCTTTTTTTATTTCTTCCTTGACCAAGGTGTCATTGAGTAGAGTATTGTTCAGTTTCCATGTGTATGTGGGCTTTCTGTTGTTTTTGTTGTTATTGAAGACCACTCTTACTCCATGGTGATCTGATAGAAGGCATGGGATTAGCTCGATCTTCTTGTATTTGTTGACATCTGTCTTGTGACCAATTATATGGTCTATTTTGGAGAAGGTCCCATGTGGAGCTGAGAAAAAGGTATATTCTTTAGCTTTAGGATGAAATGTCCTATATATATCTGTTAAATCCAATTGGTCCAGAGTTTCAATTAGTTTCACTGTGTCCCTGTTTAGTTTCTGCTTTCCTGATCGGTCCATTGAGGAGAGTGGAGTGTTGAAGTCACCCACAATTATTGTGTTAGGTGTAATGTGTGCTTTAAGCTTTAGTAAGGTTTCTTTTACGAATGAGGCTGCCCTTGCATTTGGAGCATAGATGTTCAGTATTGAGAGCTCTTCTTGGTGGATTTTTCCTTTGGCCAGCAAGAAGTGACCTTCTGAGTCTCTTTTGATGATTTTAGGTTGGAAGTCAATTTTATCTGATATTAGAATGGCTACTCCAGCTTGTTTCCTGAGACCGTTTGCTTGTAAAATTGTCTTCCAGCCTTTTACTCTAAGGCAGTGTTTGTCTTTGACACTGAGATGTGTTTCCTGTATGCAGCAAAATGTAGGGTCCTGTTTCCGTATCCAGTCTGTTAATCTATGTCTTTTTATTGGGGAATTGAGTCCATTGATGTTAAGAGATATTAAGGAATAGTAATTATTTCCTCCAGACATTTTTGAAATTGTATTTATTTATTTTATTTATTTTTTATATTCGAGAGGTTACCTTCTTTTGGGTTTGATGAGAGGAGGTTTCTATCTTGCTTCTTCCCGGGTGTAGTTTCCGTCCTTGTCTTGGTGTTTTCCCCCTATTATCCTTTGTAGGGCTGGATTTGTGGAAAGATATCGTGCAAATTTGGTTTTGTCATGGAATACCTTGATGTCTCCATCTATGGTGATTGAGAGCTTTGCTGGGTAAAGTAGTTTTGGCTGAAGTTTGTGTTCTCTTAGAGTTTGCATGATATCTGCCCAGGATCTTCTAGCTTTCATGGTCTCAGGTGAGAAGTCTGGTGTTATTCTGATAGGTCTTCCTTTATAAGTTACTAGGCCTTTTTCTCTTGCTGCCTTTAATATTCTTTCTTTGTTTAGTACATTTGGAGTTTTGATTATTATGTGACGGGATGTATTTCTGTTCTGATCCAGTCAGTTTGGGGTTCTGTATGCTTCTTGTATATTCATGGGCATCTCTCTCTTTAGGTTGGGGAAGTTTTCTTCCATAATTTTGTAGAAGATATTTGCTGGCCCTTTAACTTGTACATCTTCATTCTCGTCTATACCTATAATCCTTAGGTTTGGTCTTCTCATTGTGTCCTGGATTTCCTGGATGTTTTGGGTTACAGCCTTTTTGCATTTAGTATTTTCTTTGACTGTTGAATCAATGGTTCCTATGGTATCTTCGGCTTCTGATATTCTGTCTTCTATCTCTTGTATTCTATTGTTGATATTTGCATCTATGGCTCCTGATTTCTTCCCAAGGTTTTCTATCTCCAATGTTGTCTCCCTCTGTGATTTCTTAGTTGTTTCTACTTCTGTTTTTAGTGCCTGGATGGATGTGCTCAGATCTTTCGCTTGCTTGATTGTGTTTTCATGTATTTCTTTGATAGATTTTTGTGTTTCCTCTTTCATAGCTTCTACTTGTTGGCCCACGTTCTTCTGTATTTCTTTAAGTGATTTTTGTCTTTCCTCCTTATTGTCTTCTTCTCTTTGATCCATCTTCTCCTGCATTTCTTGAAGTGATTTTTGTATTTGCCTTGTAAAGGCTTCTAACTTTTGATCCATTTTCTCTTCTATTTCTTTACGAGATTTTTCTATGTGTTCAGCTACCAGCATCCTGACCAGTGATTTTATATCCAAGTCTTGTTTTTCTGGTGTTTTGGGGTATCCAGGGCTTCCTGTTGTTGGCGAACTGGGTTCAGATGCTGTCATGTTGTCTTGATTTCTGTTAGTGACATTCCTTCGTTTACCTTTTGCCATCTGGTTATTTCTGGTGTTAGTTGACCTTGTTGTCACTGGCTGGTGTTTGAATCTCCTATGAGGCTGGGCTTACCTGTTGTTTCTCTACTGGTGGTTATGCGTGATTGCTGCTCAACGGGATCACGAGCTGGCTGCCACCCACTGACTTTGTGCACGGCCTGAGGTCTCCGGGAAGTGTGGGGGAGTGCAGCAGAGCCTCGGCAGGTGCTGCTGGGCCTGCCTAGTAGCGAGAGCCTAGCAGATCCCCCCACGTGGTAGCCCCTGATGGAATCTGTCTACCTGTTCCTTTCCAGCTGTGTTCTGGTTGCAGTATGGAGCCCTGCCGCTATCGCTGGTCCGGGCTCCTGGGGAGCTGGGTGGTGCTGGTTGCCTCGGTGCACGGCCTAAGCTCGCAGGGACGTGCTGCAGATCCTAGGCGCCTGGGCCCGCCTGTGGGCGAGAGCTTAGCAGCTCTCCCTGCTCTAGCCCCAGGCGGAGTCTCTATCTGCACCTTTCCAGCTGTGTCCTGGTTGCAATATGGAGGCCTGCCGCTATAGCTGGTCCTCACTCTTTTTAATAAACAAGAATTGTTGCTTATCCTGGTTCTGTGGGCAGGGTCTGAGCACCTGGCAAGCTGGCTAGGTCTGGCTGACCTGCTACCGGCTGGATGGGATGCTGCAGACAAGATGGCGCTGCCTGCAGGGGGTTTGGGGTCTGGCCTGCGAGCACAGAGCGCAGGCATGGCCGCTGTATTCCAAACCGCTAGGCTGTGCGCAGTTCCTGCCCCAGACCTGAGTCCCCGGAGGTCTTAAACTCGGGCTGTCTCTGGTACCTGGTTCCGCTGGCAGGGTCTCAGCACCTGGCAGGCTGGCTACGTATGGCTGACCTGCTACCGGCTGGATGGGATGCTGCAGACAAGATGGCGCTGCCTGCAGGGGGTTCGGGGGTCTGGCCTGCGAGCGCAGAGCTCAGGCACGGCCGCTGTACTCCAAACCGCTAGGCTGTGCGCAGTTCCTGCCCCAGACCTGGGTCCCCGGAGGTCTTAAACTCGGGCTGTCTCTGGTACCTGGTTCCGCCGGCAGGGTCTCAGCACCTGACAGGTTGGCTAGGTCTGGCTGATCTGCTACCGGCTGGATGGGATGCTGCAGACAAGATGGCGCTGCCTGCAGGGGGTTTGGGGTCTGGCCTGCGAGCGCAGAGCTCAGGCACGGCCGCTGAACTCCAAACCGCTAGGCTGTGCGCAGTTCCTGCCCCAGACCTGAGTCCCCGGAGGTCTTAAACTCGGGCTGTCTCTGGTACCTGGTTCCGCCGACAGGGTCTCAGCACCTGGCAGGCTGGCTACGTATGGCTGACCTGCTACCCATTATTTCTTTTTTCAACTTAACCAACACTGCTCTCTCTCTCTAGCTTGACTCTGTTCGCTTGCCTTTTATTTCCCATAAAATGGCGCCGCATTAAGCCACTCATTCCCACTGTTTCCCCCTTGATTGTGTGCCAGGAAAAGTGATTTTCTTTTCAAAAGTTTGCTAACATGCTAAATAGTTCAATAAATGAATTCGCGAACAGCATGAATCATGGCTCCAGCAGTTACGCCCAGGCGCAAATGGGTTCTGAATCCCAAAACCTCTTATAAGATTTGGAAATATTAATATGATTTTTTTGGTGGGAATTAAACAAATAAAAATGGCTTGCTTCTGCTCTTCTGGAGTTTTATTATAATTTTGTTTACTGGAACTGCTTAATCTTATTTATTTTATTAGATCATTTGTTATTGCTCTATGAGATTCCAATAAACTCTTTAATAAACATCAAAACTTGAGAACTCATCACGCCCTGCTCCATCTCCATAAACACAGCTTCACTGCAGCCTGATATCAGGACTCTTTTTGCAAAGCAGATTATCTAAACATTACTTTATGATTTCTTTTTCCTTTTAAAAAAGTGTAGGTAATAGACATTATTTGAAGAAACCAATTGTAATGCAATTCAACATAGTACCACTGATCAAATTACCCCTTCCAAAGATGGCAGTTCAGAATATTTACTGTGGAAATATTTGTCTTTCAAATGCTGTCTTAAATCAAATTGCAGTGAAAATACGCAAGACCTACAAAGACTGTCTCTGTTAGCAACACCTCTGGAGGTAAGAAGAGAGAATAAAATGAGAGTTAGAATTCTTGCCCTTTCTTAGAGATACATTATACCTTAATTGTGTGGGATGCAATATTTTTCTGATCAAAAATTATATTTGCCAAATGTATTACCAGTCAAGTTAGGCATAATGTTGCCAGCTCCACACATTTATAAATTTAATATGGGGATTGGCTCTAAACATTCCATTTTAACATAATAGTTTCCAATAAGTTAAAAAAGTATATGGGACATAAGAATAACATAAAGGGAAAATACACATATTTGGTCTCTCCTAACTCAAGGTTCTCTCTCTCAAAAACCATATCTTATTCTAGAATGATGGGCTCATAATATCTTCTATGTCAAGTCTGAGATTCAGACTATGAGCTACCAAAGCTTCAAGAAAGTGTCCCAGCTGAGTCTTTTGGGCTAACCTCTGACCAGGTTTTATCCTTTGTCAGCATCTCCTTATCCACTCCAAGAGTTCCCTCAGTTCCATTCCTTTGACAGCACACAATGTATGTCGGATGCTTGGAAACCCCTAAGAGAGGAAAGTTAACCTCCCTGCTTCTGTTTCCAAGCAGTGGAATGCTATGGTGGACAAAGCTCATTGAGTTTATCCTCTAGTGGTCTAACTTTGGTTTTCACCCTAGGCAAATATTCTAGCTTTTTGTTGCATAAAAAGAATGCGATATTAAACTGTATCAGGCACATAGAAAAACCTTGGGAAATGTTATCTTCCTTTCTTTATAAGAAATGCTGTCAAAGCTCATCAAAGCTAGCATTTAATAGAGGAGGTAACGCTGCTTCTGAGTGTCTCAGATCAGTCATGGCAGAGTACCTTTCCAGTACTGCCCCTCATGCCTGTATTAACAGGACACAGGGTCAGAAATCCCCAAGCTCATTCCATAGGGGATGACATATTAAATTTTTATTGTCTATGAGGAACATTTTGATGAAAGTTTTCCTACCACGTTTCCCTTTGGTGAATCGGGAGAAACCGCAGGATACAGACCTCTGGGGAACAGGCGTTAAAAAGAAACAGTTGGAAAATTCAAAGTGTGAGAGAGTCCTGCAGGAGGAGATAGAAAGTCCAGAGCGTAGGGGAGGCCTGCCGGAGAGGACAAGATGGATGAGAAACCCGTGTGGCAGGGCTCCTGCATCTGACCTACTTTGCAGGTTTGCAGGCAACCACATTTTTCCAGTGAGATTCAGACAGGGTTTCTTTGTATCCGTGACTCAGAAATGGAAACTGGGTAAAGTCTATAATGATAAAGAAAGTGTTGTAGCCAGGAATTGGTCCCTGTATCTAACCTAGAGCCAGGTCTAGGGATGAGGATGCGGAGGAGAGAAACAGGCAGCAAAAGCAGGAGTGGGTGCAGAGCACCTAAAAACGAGACAATAATCCAGCAGGTATGTGAGTGTGACATTTGAGTAAATCCAGCTTGGTAGAGCGGAATACATGCAAAATGGCAGGAAGGAAAAGAAAACAAGGGGAAAATGCTGGAAGGAGGGAGAACAAAACCAGGGGAGAGAGAGCTCAGTGCAAACCAGGAGTCCATTCACCCCCATCTCCTTAGTATCATCCTTAGTATCTAGACTTTTGTTTTTTGAGTGAAAGGACAATACCAATTATTTGCAAATAACAAGACATTTAGGGCTAGGAGGATAAAAACATGATTTACTAATTTCCCTCCTTTCTGTTTTCCCATGACATAATACAAATGCAGATATCCAGGTAGGCTTATTCCTACATGCGAGCATGCATACCCCTGCACAATTACACAATCACACAGACACACTCAGACACATCCCCACCACGGCTTTACTTTTTGCCTCTTCATGTCTTTGTGAGATAAAATTTCAGACTTAGTCTGGTTCACTGCAAAGGTAACAACAAAAAAAAAAAAACCACTATGAAATATACATGCTCCCACCGAGGAAGACACAATTCTTATTTTAATTGTTCATTGTTTGATCTGTAGCTGCTCTCAGGGTTATGGGGCAGAATTATAGATGGACTGAAGAGTCAGGCAGTGCCTGTGGGAAGGCAAACAGGTGCAAGATAAATCAAACTCGGGAAGAGGGCAAATAAACAGATCTGAAACACAAACACACGCCTATTAAATAGAGATGGGGAAAACCATTTGTCAAAATTTCTGATATCGACTGTTGGTCTTTCTGTAGAGAGTCGTTTTGTGTCCGTTCTGCTGACTTATTGAATAGATATCTTCAAGGAGTTCGGCCTCCGCTTCATCTAAATCAACATTAACAAACTTCAAGCAGAATTCTGGATCTCAATTCCAAGGGACTTGGTTTCAAGACCAGACAGAGTTAATTTGTCAAGTGTGCCTTCCTACAGGGCGATGCTCTGACTCACACCTTCAAAGTAAATTTGACTCAGTCTATTGGACATTGAACCAGGATTCTAATTAAAGGAGTCTGCCTTCTTGGCATTTCTGTCACATTTTTTTTTATATAGGTGCTTGTGTAAATGTCATTATTTTTCATATTCCAAGGTGTTATACTTTGGAGACAAAAAAAATCAAGAGGTAGGATCAGGCCTCAGTCCTGTCTTTTTCTTTAAAAATGTCTTCCTCCTCCTTTGCAACCAGCTGCCACCTCCATTGCTGGGTGAGTGAGATGGTCTCCCCGTTTTCATTTCCTTGCCGCGAGGTCAGGCCTCAGAACAAAGAGTAAGATGACAAGAGATGCGCTCACAGAAATAAAACAAGAGGGACAAAACACGAAGAGGACTCGGGAAGGATGTAAGAGGCGGCACACAAAAGATCAGAGAGCTGAGAAGATTATGGAATTAAGAAAGATGTGATAATGCAATCACACAAAAAGGACATTTTCTTTTTAAAGTAAAAAGACGCAGGAGAGTCGATTGAAAGGGATAAAAATAAAAACAGAGACCTGCGCTTTTCTTGTGTGTGGTCTTTGCTTCACCTAAGAAAATGGCTTTCAGGCGAATCTATCGCATTTTACTACGGTTACGTAACAGTTCATTACAAAGCACAGGACACTGTGAAACAAACCGAGAAGGACTGCAAAATATGTTTCCCAGGTTTCTTTATAAAGTGGTAACTTTCACACTAGCCCCAGACTCAACTTCAGGAGACGTTGGGTCATTTAGAATGACTGCTCGTCCTATAGAGACGTGGGTCTGTGGTTGGTCCCATAGCGTGATGGAAGAGCTGGTTGTGGATTTGGCTCTGTGACAGCTGTGTGGGGTACGGAATGTGAGGGAGCCCGAGCACCGGCTGTGTATCCTCCATATATTCTGTAAGCTACAGCTAATGACTTTTTCCTCTACGTCTCTTAAAGGAGCCATACTGTGTGTATGATACAATGTGATTCTACCACAATAGCTGTATGTATGCATGTATGTATGTATACATATATGTATATAAACCTATAGAGAAATCGCCTACTGATACTTCCAATTTTGACACATGGCCCAGAAGAAAGAATGGTTAGAAAAATCTAATGATATTTGATTCCCAGCGGATAATACAAAATTCAGAATACTAAAATGTACCAGTCATTGGATCCTCTCACCAATTAGGGAAATGTGTATGTCTCAAATATAAGGCTTCCAAAAGGCTAAATAGTAAAATCCTTAGCTAATTTTCTCCTTTTGATTCTTTCAGTCAATTTATGTATGTATGTATGTATGTATATATGTATGTTTGTATGTATGTATATATGTATGTATGTATGTATTTATTTGTTTAAGTGTTTAGGGTCACTCTTCTGATGCTAGGGACTCCAAAGTCTTTGTAAGTAAGGAGACTTCATTTCACAGGGGCAACTGTTGTTATATGTTTTGTCTTTCCAGGGATTGAGTACTCACATCTCCACATAAATAACACAGATCTTTTAAAAATATAATATATGGGATGTTTTTGCTCCGCTAAAACTCCTACATTGCCATCCTGACCCCCAATGCCATGGTAATGGGCAGAGGGAGGGCATTTGGAAAGTGTTTAGATCCTGGGGATGGAGACCTTCTGAATGGGATTAGTGCCCTTATAGAAAGAGACATGAGAACTTGCTCTCCCACTCTGTGCAATATGAAGATATGAATAGAAGAAGATGGAAATCTATGGCTCTGGAGGAGGGTACTTAGTAGTCTTACCGGGTTCTCCATCTTAGACAGCCTCCTCTGAGAAATGCTTGTTGCATAACCCCCGCTCCCCAGCCTTAGCGTATTCTTGCAGAAGATACTGTGAAGACAACATTCGATACACAATGTACCGAGTGATTGGCGTGTTAATGGACACTTAGGATCTGGTAGAGCTTTTTTCTGTTTTGCAGGGTGCTGTATCAGGTGCTTCTGTAGTCATTGCTCAGACAATAGATGTGCCTCTATGTGACACATCTAATCATTTAGACATTAAAGTCAAGGTCATACGCTGTTAGCCAAAGTAGGTTCTAGCCCTTCCTTTGTTTATTTAGATTACTATAGTTCTATAACATGAGGTGAGAAAACTTAACATAAAGCTATGCTTTTTATATCACTTATAGTCAGTAAGCATGAAAGACTGAATTTAGCTAGGCACAGTGGTGCATACGTTTAATCTAGTACTCAGGAGGCAGAGGCTGCTGGATAGATCTCTGTGAGTCTGAGACAGGCCAGGTCAGGGGTACAGAGTAAGATCCTGTGTCAGCCTCTCCTAAAATTGAATTTACTTACTATTGTACATGGGTAGTCTGGTAAAGAAAAAAACCTGCCAGTATTTGGATTACTAACAAAACATAGCACCTAATTAATAATTTCTCATATATATATATATGTATATATATATATATATATTCTACAAATATATTCATTATTCTCATTTTTTAGAAAATTGTTAATTATGCTATTATAGTCAAAATGTTCATGTAATACGAACATTAATGATTTAGAATTAAAATGCAATTATGTTTAAAGGACCAGAAATTTGTGTGCATTTTCATTAAAATAAAATGTAATATAATACATAGAATAATGGTTAATTAAAATTGATCTATATATTAAAGATCAGTTTTCTTTTTCTTTTTTAAAAAGTTTTTTTAAAAAATTATTTATTTATCTTATATATATATGAGCACACTGTAGCTGTTTTCAGACACACCAAAAGAGGGCGTTGGATCATATTGTGAGCCACCACGTGGTTGCTAGAGATTGAACTCATAACCTCTGGAAGAGCAGTCAGTGCTTAATGGCTGAGCCATCTCTCCAGGCCCCAAAGATCAGTTTTCTTTGATACCAATCCAAGTGTAGATGCTAAAGAACCATTTTTAGTAATTCTTAAAACCAAATGTTGAGACCTTTCCGCTGGTAAAGTGCTTGTTTTTGTAAACACAAAGACCCAAGTTGGATCCCAGACACACACAAAGCCACGCATGGTGGCATAGATCCCTGTAACGCCAGTACTGGAGGCAGTACAGAGAGGTGAATCTTCTGATCTCACTGTCCAGACAGCCTAGCCTACCTGGCCAGTGAGAGACCCTGTCTTAAAACAGTAAGGTAGACAATGCCTGGGAAGCAGCAACCCTTGGTCCCGTCCTTCCATACCTGCATGCGTTTGCACCACATCCGGGGAGCTTGTTACACAGCTGACTCTTCAAGCAAAACAGCCACCAAAAGCAGGCCCGTAGACTGGCCCATTCCCCCGGAGAGTGAGCAAGCAGTGGGGAGGGCCATTGGATCCCCGCTAGAGATTGCAGAGGGGTTCCCGGACTTTTAAATGAGATTCTGCCCCAGTTGCATGTGGGTGGGTGGGTCCTGGAAGTGCTTGTGTGTGTGTGTGTGTGTGTGTGTGTGTGTGTGTGTATGCTGAGGCAGATTAACTGACAGGGGTTCCATCGATGTGACCAGTGGGGAGCCATCATCCATGCTGGGTGAAGACTGCAGTCCATCTGCTTTGGGGTCATCCATGTCCCTAACAGTGACCTCCTCACTCCTGCTCTATAAGGAAGCTCAATAAACTCATGGGTTCCATAGAGCAAATTGTTGGAGTCATACTTTGGTTTGCCATTGGCACTTAGGAGGAAGAAGCAGTCACTTATGTC